>DVXP01002779.1:0-12191 GCA_018235645.1 Junonia grisea | reverse complement strand
TCAGTAACCTGTCAAAACTTAGGCTAGAATAAAGCAGACCCTGGTTAAGTCCGGGAAAAATGCTAGGAGGAAAAAAAAAATTGGATAAGGATTAATGCTGTATTGTTTAAAATTGCTTCGTAAATAACCATTTTTAGTAAAGGTTAAAAAAATATGTTTTTACGTTATGGTGGGTTATCTCTAAGAGTTAGACATATACTATAGCGGACTTTTTAGTTTAACATTTTAAGGTGGACAATACTGTAGTACATTATTTTGGTCTATCTCGTAGGGTTCAGTCAGCGGTTTGCAATATAAGCGCAAAAAAACGTGCTTATTTACGACATCACGTTAGTAACCTCTAAATTTATTAGTATTTCTCTACTATATTTTGCATGTAATATACATATAAACCTTCCATAAGAATCGCTCTATCTATTAAAGAATTTTTCCTTTCATCAAAATCCTTTGCGTAGTTTTAAAGATTTAAGCATACATAGGGACAGACAGACACGTATAGCGACTTTGTTTTATACTATGTAATGAAGATATACATAATAATACTTAAAGCACATACGGAACATAGCAAAACTGTCGATTAGATTGCAGATAGTCAATATCAAAGACAGAATAGTTGATGAGAACTGCAACTGATGCATCAGTCCTCGAGAGGCGTTCAGTCTCGCCACCAGCTCGCAGCACGACACATACGACTTCACCAGACCGCGGACACTAGCGTATGCCGAGCTTTGTATGGCCGGTGAAGGATTATCTGAGATCAAAGTCAAATAGATAAGTCACAGTAAAATTGTTAACACTGGTAAATTACAATCTATCTCTCGAGATAGATGGTAATCTATCAGTCTTTACTAATTTACGATGACATGTAATAAAATAAAATAAATAAAATAAAAATAGCCTTCATTTCTACTACATATAAAGTTACACAGAGAAGTATACATGTTTATTTATTTCTAAAATACAGTTATTTTTTATTTTAATTTCAAACAAAATAATATAAGTTAATCTAAATACATTTTTAAGATGTAGTAGTCGTTGATATAAAACTAATTTAAACGGATCCATTTAAACGTGGTTTTATATCAAAGTGTAATAATATCGAAAATCTAAGACAACATTATAGTAGTCGCCTCTGCGGCGTAGGCCTCCCCTAAACTCTTCCATATCTCTCTTTTACGAGCCAATTGCATCCATTCTGGTCCACATCTGATATTAATATGTCTATCCATTTCTTTTTTGGTCTTACGGTTGTTATTTTTCCATCCCTTGGTAGTCATTCTGTTAACAGCTTTGTCCGTGTGTTATTAGTCATTCTGCAAATGTGTCCTGCCCATTGCCATTTTAGCAATCTAATACTATTCTGTACGTCTACTATTTTTGTTTTGCACCTTACCATAATATTGCTTATTTTATCTGAGAGTTTCAATCCGAGCATACTTCTTTCCATATTACGTTGACTGTTCTTTCCATCTTACGTTGAATGGCGATTTTTTCTTCGTCTTCTTTTCTTAGTGACCACGTCTGGAAGAGGTAAGTTAACCTTTTTCTTTATGCCTATATTGATGGTATTGTTTTTCATGATTTCTTTTAATCCACAGTATTTCCTCCAAGCTAGAGCTCTTCTTCGTGGCAAAATTATTATTTACTATGCTTATTATTAGTGGCAAATGCATTAGAATTTTTTACCACAACAGCTCATTTGAATTCCTCTACTTCCGAAGCTCAAATAGTGTACACTTTAAGTTCGAATATGTCACTTCAATAGATATTATCAAAACTTTTAAATCCTTAAATATTAAAACGACATTATGAATACATTAAGATTTATGGGACATATCAGTTAAATTAATGACGAATATTATAGACGCCATTTCTCCCTTTTAAGCTTTTATTTTCAACACCTGTGTAGAATCGGGTACATTTTCTGACCTAATGAAATGTAGCAAACTTATACCACTTTTTAAATCAGGAAATAAATCTGATCCTAGCAACTACCGACCAATTTCAATACTCCCTATTCTATACTATAATATCTTTAAGTAAATTTAAAAAAAAATAATTTTAAATCGGCTTCTTGCACACTTTAACGTTAACAAGACAACAACAATTATTCATGCGAAACAATACGGCTTCACAACAATGATGCTTGGGAGAAGTCGCAGAACGCCATCGGAATCTTCTGTGACTTGTCAAAAGCATTTGATTGCGTTGTTCACGATACTTTTTTCAGTCGAGCCGGCCGGTAAACCACGGTACGGTTCAGTTCAAACAATCTGGTTTTAAACGCCAAAAAGATAAAATGCATAGAATTTTCATTACCTTCCTTATATTCCTATTCCTTAGTAAGGAAATAAAGTTTTAATATTAGCTTAAATAACGAAGTATCTAATATTATTGATAGCATAGTGTTTTTAGGTATAACACATAGATTCAAAACTTCAGGGGTAACCTCATTTGTTATCTCTTGCAGGGAGACACAGCTCCGCCGCTTACGCTGTTCGCAAGATTAGACAATTAAAGGATATTGATACTGCTCGTTCAATATATTTTCCTTACTTCCATAGTGTTATGTCCTATGGTATACTGCTTTGGGGTAATGCCACAGACATTGGACCTATTTTTATTTTACAAAAAAGAGCAATACGGTCAATTTATAATCTCAGAGCTCGAGACTCTCTTCGGGAATTATTTAAAAAATAGACATTCTCACGGTTGTGTCACAATATATTTATGTCAATATTATGTATATTTCTAGATATAGTAATAATCGTTTTGCTAGAAATAGTGATAAACATAGTATAAACAGATTGACATATAAATTGACGTATCAAAAGATCTCCAGCAGCCTATTTGCATAAATATATTTTTCTTTCTTTCTTCTTTTTATTTCATTTTCTGTATTGTTTTCAAATCACACTAGTTGTCCAAGGTAGGTATATGTATTCTTTCACATCTTTTCCGTACCGATGTCTCGTGGTGTATGATTGGATGAAATCTTGGTTTTTGATACTTTCAATGACAATCCAACTTTTTGAATCTCTGTTGCTAGTTCATTTACCATAGTTTCGAGATCTTCGGCGCTTTCCGCAAAAACTACGTTAACATGCGCAAAACGGAGATGGTTCAGGAATTCTCTATTGACTTTTATTCCCTTGGTTTTCCAGCCAAGACATCTAAACACCGACTCAAGAAAATACCTTTGGAGACAACGAATCCCCTTGTCTCACTCCTTTATGTATGGGAAATTTTATACCATCTCTTATTATTGGAATTACGTATATTTATAGTGGTAATTTTGTTATAATAGAGTTCTTTGTAGAATCGTGTCGCCTCATTCATAATATCTGGACGCTTAAATTTCATAGTTCCGTGTTTGTTTTTTTTTATTTTTTCTATCCATTTAGATTTATCGCTCAGAGTTTTATAGGCTTTTGCGTAGAGCTCCTGTTAAACTCATAAATTTTTCAAAAAATTCTAATCTGATTTTTCTTCTTGTTGTGTGATATTTCTATAGATTTTTTGCTGACTATGCTTATTTTTGATTTTACTGCTTTTATTTTTTTACTGTACAATTTTCTTCTTTGTTCTAGAACAGCGTTTCTCAAACTGGGGTACGCGTACCCCTAGGGGTACGCCAGAAGATTGTAGGGGGTACGCGAAGAAAATCACGTAATGGCGGCTAGCAGGCAGAATAACCTGTGAAGTCTCACGCAAAGTGGTGAATTTATTTTACCCCTCGCAATAACATTAAGTATTGCTGTATGTTGTGTCTTTGTGTGGGTGTAAATTTTAAACTTAGTTACGATAAAAATTAAATATAAAATCGACGTGCTGTTGGATTTCTAAATGATTGATATAAATATTGACAGACATCAACTAAGAAAAACTTATATTTCTTTTCGACGCTGTATTTTTAACTTTCATTGAAATGATAAACTATGTTTTCTTCAAAAAGCTGGATTGTAATACTCTTGGGCTTAGAAATTGCACACGCCATAAGAGAGGTACTGGTATATCAGCGCGTTCAAGGAAGCAGAGGATCGTTGGGAGCGATTTGCACAACAGGTATATTGTGAAGTAGGTCAGGACGGTACAGGGAGGGGCATGTATTGCGTGGTATCAAGGGGATTCAGTGCACGGAGTTTTTGTAGAACCTCGCATTCGTTCTATGCATCACGGTTCTGCAAGTCAAATCTTCCGCAGATATACACATTACGCGAACAATAGATTGATGCTGGCATCCGGGTTGACTCCCATGATAACCAACAAGCTCGCTAAGTTTGGATTTGACATCTTCGTTGCAATTATTTGCGAATTGTGTCTTTGGACAAAATACGGGTGGGCTGGAGACCGCTTAGTACACAGACCATTCGTTTCGGTGGCTCAAATCAGTACAAGACTGTCGCTGGAGCTTCAATAAGCGCTTCAAGGTTGTGACTCCTGGAACTTGCGTCCGTCTCCGTGGATAACGGAATAGGCCAAAAATGTTTTTGTTGACGCAGAGTACATCTTCATAGATGTAGGGTATATAAGGAAATCGGGCTATGAATTGTCTAAAAACCCCTGCGATGGCCGCTTTTAGTATGGAATCGGAGAGGCTGCGGGATCGCTTTCACATGCGCATCCGTTGCCCCACTCGTGGCCGACACAGCTCGTCTCAGGAGAGCGAAAAATGGTCTTGCTCTGTCCACACCTGCCAGTGTGGTTCGTCTGGGGCCATATTCGAACTGCCGTTCTCCTCGCGTCCGTATGAAACAATTCGTGAAACCGCCATCTCACAAACCCCCGGCCGGAGGGAATGCCCTATTCATTACGGGCAGTGGAGCTTGGAGGCCGGAAAGACCGTCCGTGGGTCGTCTACGTTGGATGAGGTCGCCCTTCTCCCAAGCCCGCCCTACAGTCCCCTTCTGGACCATGACGATCTCATAGAAGGAAACTACGGCCTCCCACGCTGTTTTGGCTCCTCCCGTCTCCGCAGTAGTGGCAAATTGCCGTTGCTTCGCGGCCAATCTTACACAGGTATTTTAAAACTTTCTTTCTTTTCATCTAGACTTCGAAGGCCAGCACGATTGCTCCCATGAAGAGTTTATGCGATTACCGATCTGTACGGTGACGGGCGCACAACGTCGCGAACTCCTGCCGCCTGAGCGCTCCGAAGGCACTGGCAGGGTAGGAAGCACTTCGGTAGGGTCGCATTTTTCTCCGCCAGGATGAAAATGTGGACACGAGGTACTCTCAAACGGTGCAGCGGATGGGCATGCGAAAACGATTCCGTGCTCCCGCCGGTCCGTGCTGATTACGGCCATCGCAAGGATAATAATGGGTAAAAATTTCACATAACCTGATGACCTCTACAATTCCGTGCCGAGTCACGCACTTGTAGAGCTCCGTTGCTCTTCATCATAAGATACTTCCAAAAAACAAAGTTATTAAAAGAATAACTTGTTTACACTTAAATTCTACGTAGTTGTGATAATTTTTCTTCTAAAATCATTATTTGTATTATTTTTTCCATATTTTTAGAATAAGTCGGTAGAGGTAGGAGGAAACTTGACTAGAAAAAAATTAGCACTTTAAAGCTTCATATTAACGAAACCCTAAGAAAGGGGTACGCTGATGTCTAGAAGCTTCAAAAGGGGTACGCGGGCCCAAAAGTTTGAGAAACCCTGCCGTAAGCGATCACATTCATATTAATAACATGACATACATATGTTTACTTACATCATTTACAATATATTCAGTTATAATTTTCGAGTTAAGCCATTAGGTAATACGTCAATATGCCGTCGGGAATATGTTAATACTCTATACTCTATAATCTATGGTATTATACAGCAGGTTAAATAATACATTTCGCATTAAATATCTATAAGTTTTGATTTAAAAAGCCAGACAAGTGTGATATCAGTTTTGTGAATTCATCTGTTTTATGACCTTTTAACTGGTTGTGGTTAGTTTGGTTTTTGTACGTACTTGCCTGTATTTTTTTAATAAGCAACGTCCTTATTTATTTTCTAAATGTAAAATTTGTAGAATAGTAGTCGTTTAAAAAAAAATTAAGAAATACAAACAAAATGACTAAAAACGGAAATTAATAGAAACATACAATAAAAACTATTTTTTTATGGGATAGGGCGGCAAACGAGCTGACAGATCACCTGATAGTAAGTGAATGCTGTCGCCCAAGGATATTTGCAACGCCTAAGGAGCTACAAAATGCGTCGCCGGCCTTTTAGAGGTTATTGAGGGGGAATGGATGGGAAATTAAGGGGGAAGTGGTGGGGAATTGAGCCTCACTTACGCGGCGAAACTAGGCGCAAGTATAATTTTACGCCAGTTTTCTGTGAGGCCGTGGTATAACTCCGGTCGAGCCGGCCCAATCGTGCAAATGTATGGCTCTCCCACGGTAAAAATTTATTAAAATATATTGCTAAAACCGAAAGTTAACTTTATTTACATATATTTTAACATCTCAAAATAGTAGTTTATTCATGATATAAACGTGGGCTGGATGTATCACGTGCTGGATTTATCTGTGATTATGATTCAAAACAAAACATATAAAATATTACGCAGAGCATCGTAAGTGGACGCATGGGGACATATGGCGGTTGGCCAAGTAAAAGTGTATTATGCCAAAACGTACAATTTTGACGTAGCGATCTCCCCTCTCTTTCTAACTAGTGGCATCTTCCTCCCACGAACGTAGTTTTCCAATGCCGATTTTGTCAATGTGATCGTTATAGACGTAATTCATTTCAGCTTGTAATTAACGTTCGTGAAATTAAAATGTCTTTCATTTCTATTAAATACATTTAGTGGCTTTGATTTGGCAATAGAATATTTTTTTGTACATAGCGAAAAATATTTTTATTTTTCGTCGTAAAAAGCCAAACGGATTTATATCGACCACAATAGCTTACGTCAAACGGACCATCCAGACTTAGTGCAAAAGAAAACACGCTCAAATGAATCCCAGTTACATAGGTACCCAAGGTTCCAAGCATTGAGTGCCGTAATGCCTTAAGTCCGGATAAGCAAGAAGTCTCTTACATAACAAACGTATATCCAAGGCGAAATCTACGCTTGAAAAAAGGTTAAACGCTTCACCCCTTTGTACGATATTTCTTAGACCATAGACAAGAGCGGAAGCGGGCGCGGTAGCGAGATCTCGTCGAGATAATTAGGTCTATGTCAAACCGCCCGGAAGCGCATTAGAGCTAAATACATGACACGACAAATTGCACCTTATAATTAAGGACACATGGTTTATATTTGTACACACCGGTGCTATAACTCAAGGCCTTTTAAACTGGTTTCAAACGTTATAGGTTTGTTTGGGTGTTTGGAATAGGAAAATTTGTATGAATTTCGTTTTTTATCGTTTTGTGAATGGTCATTAAAATATAAAATGTAAGTTTTTAAACTAAACGTTTCTAATTTATCTCACTGGCGAGCGATGAAAATGATATGAATTTACTGATATAATTAATGAGATCATTAGTATAACGATCCAATAATAATAACAATAAAGTATATGTAAAACTTGCCTTAAAATGCACTTCTCTTAAAATTTTTTTTTACTTGTTGTAAAAGTATTTTGTGTTTTGATTTTCAATAGCACGCATTAAAATTCAAAACCTTTAGGGCGATGCTTTACAAAATAGAGCATTAAATTATATAAAGTATAAATAAAATATAAATTAATATAAAATGTTAATATTCACAAATATGTAACTGTTCCTCATTGATTTAAATTGAATTTCGATTCAGAATTAAGCGAATTCAAACAATACCAATATTCTCTATAGACCCAAAAGACACTTGATTATTTGTTTCTTTGTTTATTGTTCAATTCGCCAATCAATACCCAATAATAGGTACTTACAATCTATTCACTTTTGTTGTCATACTCTACAACTTTTTTGGAATAATATCACACTACATAGTAAAAAAGACATACAAATTAGAAAAGTTTAGAACAAAACTGTAGAAAACTTAAATAACGTTTTTCCTATTTTATCTTAAAGATGATAAAAGAAATAATACTTACATGCGATGTGAATCTTTATAAAATAGTTTTATTACAATTTTTCATAAACACGAAATCTAAAGCAACAATAGTATTAGAAAATCTATGTAGAATAGAGTCGTTATAGTTAACAGCCTACTTAACCGATTTAAAAAATTATTTCACTATGGGAAGCTACACTATCTCCGGTGAACATAGGCTATATTAGATTTTTAAGAAGTTATCCATACGAAACCGGGGTGTTTTGCAAGTCTAACAATAAGTTGCCCGCTCTCGCTCCCGCTACAGCGTATGCCGTATTCATAGCGTAACAGCGTTCCTGCGAACCGCACAAGTGGCGGCAATCGATAGGACTCCTCCCATTGACCTATTTAGAGATTAGGTTCGTTCTACCCTGCCTTGCGTTTTTGCTTGTAAACGAGCATTACTGGGGGATTCGCGGCGAAGCCTCTGTAAATATTATATTTAGATATTCTCGTAAATTGTTAGGTATTAGGTGTATTATATATTACAATGTTCTTTAATATTATTATCATAGTGATAGTGAAAATTATCTTTTTACGACTAATTAATTTTTGCTTTTAACACTTATTTTACTTAACATTTCGGAGTTTATCATGAAATGAAAACGTTTAAATAGGTGAAATATAGCTAAGGTATTTCCGAGGGTCAATTATTACTTGAATAAAGTATTTAAAATATTCATCGCCAAAAAATGTTTACAATTTAAGTTATCAAATTATGTTGCTGATACCTAATTATAATGACTCCGATAGTAATTTGGATTAAAATATTAAATAAGGTTGATTTATGTTATTTGACCTCAGATAATAAAATCCGTCCCAAATAAATCGCCATTTTGTTTATCAACCATCGCAACTAAAAAAAACAAAACTGTATAGAGTAAGACTAATTTTATACTTATTTTAAAATAATATTAATTCTAATTTTCGAACCATTTACAACATATTTTAGTACTAGCAAATTGACTGATTAGATTTATTGTCGGTAATTGAAATTTTAAAACATAATATTGCAATTAGTATGCGAAATAATGATCGAGTTTGGACGTACAATCCAGCAAATTGGCAAAATCTACTGAGATGTCACAATGACATTTACTTACGTTTAACGAGACGTCAACTAGTGCTATTGTGTAGTGCAAGATGTCATTAAGACTAGAATAATGGATTCTATTTCGGCACCCAATATCTATACGTTGCTTTTTTCCGTCGTCTGAAGAATAGGCAGATTATCTGATTTTATTTTTTTGCCTACTGGTATTAGAATGCAACAGAGGAACCACAAATGCTTTACCAAATTAGAATGGAGTCGGGAAAAAATGGAGGTATGAAGCAGGTAAGGGAAGGATTTGAGAGGGAAGTTAAGCTGCCTGCTTTCGTACTTACTGTACGAAATGCAGCTACTACCTACTTTACGCTATTTTTTTTAATAAGAGTGTGGTAAAACACCGGTAAAGCCAGTTTGTATAGGTATATAAGCTGTTGCTACTAAGCTGCAGCTATCCTCTACAACAATTAAAATTTGATAGCTCGTATGTGGATACCTTATAATATAGATATATTCTAAATAACATAGGCCGTATTACATCTAACAGATGACGTCACATATTTAGGCTTATAAAATATTTCTTATAGCATGAAACAAAACGTATCTATTTCCTTTATTCACATTCCTACTTCAATAGTAAAATACATTCGACAGCTGGATCCAATAGCGATCACATTTTTAAATACCGTCTATATATAAATCGATTCAGTTACATAAAAGGCTTGAAATGGGTCACAGAAATGCACGTTTTAGAGAATTTAAAAGGGAAGAAAGATAAAGGTCAAATAAGATATGTAAATCACTTTCCAATTGAAGATTTCTATTTGAAATTCACTCTTGAATTGTTGGTGTTGTATTGAAAATTACCGCTGTTTTTGAATGTCGTTGAAAAATTGTTAATTTTGTTTGTTAAAAAAATAATATACTAAAACGAGAAGCCTATTGGATGATCATACCTATTATAGTAAAGTGTAAGATAACCTTTTCGAAAAATATAGAAAGCAAAAAAAAAAAAAAAAAAACAAAACTAAACTAAACTAACATTTAATGAAACAGTAGGTATAGGTTCAGGACTGGCCTATTCGTTACTTTGTGCTTTACAGTCCATAACTTATTGCTTTAATAATCAAAATACTTTTTTTCAAATAAAACAATAGAAGATATTTACTTACACGTACATCTTAGAAACATTGTTGGATAGCTCATTTATTGAGAAAATATAAAGACTAAATAATATCACGTTCACCCATAAAAGTAGATACCTACATCAGGAACCAAAAAGAAATGATAAAAGAAAAACTTGCAGAAAATCACGGTCTAATTAAGAACGTCTGATTAAAAACACACAATACCGCAATCACTGCTTATTTTAGATTTTCATGACATTTCAGGGGTTTTTGTGAAACGTATAAATACCTACTTCAATTTTAAAAGTTCCACGTTCGCATCTTCAATGCGCTATTTCGTTAAGTATTTAAGTGTATACAGCCTTCGCGTGCTTTAGCTTCGTCTTTTTGTCTATCATTAGGGTTGCCTAGTTTTTAGAAGAAATAGAGTAGGTATATTTGATTCAAAGGAGGTATATATTAAGTACGGGTTACAAAAAAGTTTCGTTTAAAAATGAATCAGTTTCATTACTTTTAGAATAATTAGGTAGGTATATCTCCAAACATTACAAACAAAAAACAAAATATACTGTTATTTGACGAATTAAAATTGCAATGCTCCATTTTTGTGCGGTTGGCAACCCTATCTCGCGCTTAACATAAGATGCACCAGTTTCGAATATTTCTAAAGAACTCAGTATGTCACTACGGTGTTGTATTAAGACTTTGTGGTTAAGCGCGACTACTTTTAAAAGAACCTAATTGGGTATGTAGTATTTTTGTCTTTTATTCTGATGCCTACGTTGGGTTACGGCTTGTCGGTGATTTTGTGATGTACCTAAATACGTAGGTAGCTACCTACTATTTATTACTACTACCAATTTTCTTCTATTTTGTACTTACATGCGACTTTTAATTTTTTTTTAAGAAATTGAAATATTTTTTTTTTGATAATATAAACAAATATTATCGATTTTAAAATAAAGGTTCCATCTTAGGTTCTTTTCGAAAGGAAGATAAGCTATACCTGTACCTTCCTACCGTGTTTATATAATATTATTACTTAATAAAATATTTTTAACATATCTCAATTAATTCAACAAAAGAAGATCCCTCCGTTTAACAAGACTGAAAATTTCGGTCATCATAAAGTGAAAACTAGTACAACATGCGAAAAATAGACACCTACAAAAAATGTCGTTGTCATAGTTCATTTACTTCACGCCAGACCGAACTTCAAAGAACGCCAAAATGTGAGAGATTCTGTTTAAACAACCCTCGCCTAAAACGACAATCATCTAATTGACCCAGACTGTTCTGAATCCGAACGTTCAAGAATAAACTTCTAGAATATTCCAGAGTCGTCCGGAACGGTTTCCTAAAACGGAATATCGAATTAAATATTTAAAGGTTCTATTTTGCGAATTGATCGCTGAGACCGGATTTGACCTTTAGGAGTGGACCCGTTTATTTCCGACGCTCCGGTGCCGACCCGATTTTTCCGAAGGCTATATCGAGAACTGGGACTTTACTTATTCCACCTTGAGGATATTGCAAGATAGTTTTATTATGTTCGATATATTGGCTGGTTTTTTATTATAGTTTGTAACAAACTATAAAAGTAAGCCACAAATGTAAGTATAGGTAGGTTCCCCTACTCACCAATTCAACGAAAATTAAGGTGACGGATTAAAATATTTCATACCATTCTCGTTAATGGAAGATAGTTTTTATAACAACTATCTAATCTAAGCACATTGAAGTTATACTATATTTTAACGAAAGTCATCTATATGTATAATATGTAGTTATACTAAAAGTAGGATATACATAGATTCAAAGAAAATACGAGTATTTTTGTTAGAATATAAAACTGAAACCGTACTAAGCACTCAATGTTGGCCGCTGAGAAGGGCTCCGCAAGCCACGAGCGGAGCAACGCACGGGAGAGGCCGCGGACGTGCTGCGAAAGCGATCCCGTA
>DVXP01002778.1:0-12198 GCA_018235645.1 Junonia grisea | reverse complement strand
AGAGAAGAAAAACTAATTAAAATTCAAATTTCGATTTTGCCGTGTGTTAACCAAACAAACGCATTTGACAGAATCCAGTTTTTCGTGAAAAAATTAATGAGGCGTGAAAATGTAACAATTGACACAGTCACTGCCACACTTTATTAGATACTATTATACTCCATTTACACCTCGAAATTAATGTAATGAAACTTATTTCATGACATTTCACCAAAAAATCAAACTGTAAACGTCAAGTTTTGAAATCCATGCATAATTTAATGACACGAGATTATTTTCACGTTCTGCGCAATGTTTTGATAAAACTTCAACTCAGTACACGTAACTTATAATACAATGTAGATTGTGTCGCTAAACGTGGCTTCGTTAACGGTGACATAATTACAGCTAAACCATACTTTTTACGACTCTATTACTTTCACGAAACTAAGCAAGAGGCTTTAATTTAATTACATTTACTTTTCACGAAAGTAATTTTACCATGTAATTTTTTTTTAAATCTTTTAAACTAATCCTATGACAATATTTATCGAGGTTTTTTCTACATAGCTTAAAGCTCAATATCATAATTTAGTACACTCGTACATGGTTTCTAAAAAGCATGTCCCTTACAGGTTGGTATGAAGACAACTGGTTCGAGACGAACTTGGAGCGCGAGGGTCTGGACTGCACGGCGGAGCAGATGCGGGAGGCGGCTGAGGGTCACCTCACCACTGAGGCCCTCATGTGGAACCAGAACGCCAATCAAACTACCATCTCTGGCATGACGTCGGAAGACTTTCGGTATAACTATTTTTAATATCCAAAAATGAAAAATATTTTGTCTTTACAAAAGTACTCCTGTATTTTCAAAAACCTGGGCCCGTATTATCTATGCCACGATACTTAACGTGCCCAAAACGGATGACGTCATATCGTGCTAGTCAAACAAACTTACCATGACACGTTACGTCTTCATAAAACGGTATTTTGTAAGCACATGTCTTGAAAACCTAAGGAATAGCATAGATCTTTTTGGAGATGGAACGGTCCGTTTCTATTAACAATCTTTCAAAAAAAGTTACCGGTTTATTTTTTATTAATTTCTTAATTACTTATTTGGCATAGAGAATAAGGGTCCTGGTTGGTTAATAACGTCTCCATAGTCCAATCCATCGTAGGTATTAACCGGAACTAAAGACGACTAAAATGTTTCTCTGTCATTTTTCTACGTCTATAGGACGTCAACTAGTGTGGTTCGATAATAATCAAGGTTTCATTAAGACTAACCAGCATACTAATTATAACATACCTATAACATAACATTCACTTTATCTACAATCTAGTCTATACTTAACCTAAACCAGCATCAACAATGATTTCATTAGTTCTGTTGACGTGACCAAGATGTTGTGGTCCAAAATAAGTACAAACAGAATATCAGAGTATGAGAAGGTTTTTTTGTATTGCGTTTGTATTTCTCTTTGTGGAATAATCAATATTCATTATTACGGTAACTTTCTATAACGTCGTCCTCAATATTATATTATTCTTTTATTACTAGTAAAAGGCATAATTATAGAATAAAGTATAATTTAATCTAGACACATTTAAAGATCCAAGAAAATGCGAAAGCATTTCGCAGAGTCAATATATTGAAAATACTTAGGTATACGTTTTTTTTTCAATTGACCTTCGATTTATATTGTGACTGTTTTTATTTCTCCGAGAAATGTCACACGAACCCTATTTTATATGACAACGATTCCTTTTGTACTCGTTCAGAAAGGGAAGCGAAAGACATTCATGCGGTGAGATCCCGAATAAAACCCGCTTGTCACAACTTTTACGCGTTGAGAGATAATATTCTATTCTTTCGACGAGCGACATTCAATTGAAAATACCTAGCTAGACGATACCTCAATTCGCGACGTGACTTCATTGCTACGTTACTTTATCAAATAAGAATTCTCCTGGAGTGTCCCTTTGTGTATGTAATGTTTCACCTAACGTCAAAACGTAGAAAATTTTACTCACCTTTTTCAACCGTCCCGAATGCCGGGAAAGTTTACAAAGCCTTTATATATGATAGCGTAGAGTTTTGTGATAAAACTGACAAAATAAAATGTTCTACTTCACTTCGCTTAAGTAATTTTATGTCATTATTGTATCATGATCAAATACGAGAACATTCCTGTTTCATTGACATGTGAACGACGTGAGTACTTGTAATTAAGGGTTATGCGATGAATACATAATTGAACAATATGCTAGTTATAACTATGAAGTTAGATAATTTGCTATACGGACTCGTGTGAGAGACTGGAATATAAAGTAACCTGATTACGTAACCTCAGATCACGTTTGAACGAAGCACTCCGTGAGGCCGGCTACAACATCGACGGGGAAAGATTTCCAGAGGGATATCAAGAGGCGCCTTTAGCCTACGACGCTGTTTGGGCCGTGGCATTAGGTAAACATCATGAATAAGGAATTGAACCGAATGAAACAAGGAAAGGCAACGTCTAACGGAAAATTTATTTCAGCATTCAACAAAACGATGGAGAAGCTAGAAAAGAACGGGTTGAGCTTGAAGAATTTTACTTACACTAACAAGAAAATTGCGGACGACATTTACGAAGCTATAAACTCGACGTCCTTCCTAGGCGTGTCGGTGAGTTGCTTGTCATCGTATTATGTATATTTCGTTAGAGTTTTATATTGATTAAGAGCGAGTTATATTTCGCTCGTTAGCCTAATGACTTTGCGGATTGTATTTCATGAGGTTTTATCGGTATTAAGTAAGATTTTTTGGACGTTAACAATTTAGCGGTTATAACTGTATAGTAAACGTTGATCTATAATTTATGGGTAAAATTTTTTGCTTTTTCCTTTCCTCTGATAAAGTGATATTGAGTTGTCCTTCGGTCGTTCTCAAATATTAATTAAAATTTTGATGAACTTAAGGTTTACCGTAAAACTATTTATACAATAGAATTTTTCGGTCATAGTATCCTCAATTTAAATATAATATTTTCGGTTTGGCATTCATATGAAGTTCACAATTGCAATATATATTAAATCAAATAACAAATAACTGCATTGACAAAGTTTCTCGACGAGTTTCTATTTTACGACCAATTTTGCGACTATGCAGTTAACAATTTCCAAAACCATATTTACTAGAACAAATCTCGGTAATAATATAAAACTCTACAAAGTCATATATAGCTTGAATTTTATGTCGCCACTAGTTTTACTTCGATTTACAGATAGTAAAATGGTTGAATATACTTTGTCGTATAAATAATAGTGTAAAATCAAGTAATAAGCCAATTAATTTTGCCTATCGTCACATTTACTATATATTTATTATTTAAAAGTCAGTAACTATTACATTTTTATTGCATATACAATATAATATTCTCAAATTTTTTGCGTATTCAAAACTCATACCGGAATCTATCACAAATTTTGGCAAGCAACCCTAGAGAAACATGTTATACTACAAATACTCCCAAATATTTTATTTTGAATATAAAAGTGTACATTGCGATAAAAATTCAGGATACCAGTTTAACGTCAGTTAATAAGATCTAAAATCCAATAAGTTGAAATCTTGTTGAAACGGACAATCAGTTAGCAACTATCGAATCGCAATCCTGCATGATCGCTGTTAACGTGAACTATTGCAGGGATTAGTGGCGTTCTCGTCTCAAGGCGATCGCTTAGCATCCTGCAATTCCGTTAGAACATGTTTCTACATCGTTACATGTCGAAGTTTAAAAATTATTATTATTTATACTCTTTAAAAAAAAGACAAGCGATCGAAACTCAGAGGCCGTATTATGATCGCTTAATTACAGCAAGTCAGCGGTCACGTGGCAACCAGCTTGTACCTAAAAGGCATATCGCTTGTCCGCTGACTGGGTTTAACCTGAACTTTAACGTCAGACGATAAAACCAATGAGTTAAAATCTTGTTAAAACGGACAGTTAGCGACTATCGAATCCGTGCTACCGTGAATTATTGCAGGGGTTAGTGGCGTTCTCGTCTCAAGGCGATCGCATAGCGCTGACGCAGATAGAGCAGTTAACGGACAAACACTACGTGAAGCTCGGCTACTATGTCACAGCAACCCTGCAAAAACATTAGGACATATTTCTGAAGGGTTACTTGTCAAAATTTATCAAAAAAAATTTTTCCATATAAAACAAACAAGCGATCGGTACTCAGAACTTTAAGAGCCCATTCCCACTTGTATATACGTGTGTGAAGGTCAAAATCTCGCTTGAGTGAGCATCGATGTAAAGGTCGGAATAGCCCTACAGATCCGGATTTTAATCGGATGTCCCATTGGCAGAACATTTTTATGAAGTTATTCACACTTGTCGCCCGATTAAAAATCGTAGATGTATATAGAAGCACCGACAACCGATTAAAATACGGAGCCGACTCTCGACAAGTGGGAACGGGCTCTAACGTCAGATGATAAAATTGCTTGATTTCAATGGAAGTTAGCAGCAATCGAATAGCAATCCCAAATGTTCGTTGTTACCGTGAATCATTGCAGGGATTAGTGGCGTTCTCGTCTCAAGGCGATCGCATAGCGCTGACGCAGATAGAGCAGTTGACGGACAACCACTACGTGAAGCTCGGCTACTATGACACTCAAGCGGACAACCTCACGTGGCTGGACCGGGAGCGATGGGTTGGTAAGTGGTTCATTATTTCACTTATTAGTAATATTATATTATATGGTTTTTACTTTATTTTTGTATATGGACTTAACTTTGGGACAATACAAATTAAATCAAGAAATTCAGAAAATTACTCACCTATATTTTTTAAAATAAGAAGCTATTTACTTGGTGTGTATGTTTGTATTCAGTTCTTATAATAACTATGTTGAAAAGTTGTTTTTTGGAAAACTGTTTTTAGGTCCTGAATAATAATGTACATGATTTTTTTTATATTTAACCATCATTATGTGAAGGTACACGTACGTGTAATAAAAACATGCTCTACTTTAAAATTTAAAGAGTACAATATTACGACCCAAAAATTTTCAAAGTGTATGCCTTTCACAGATACTTTAAAATAACAACACGAAACATCCTTACAAACAACATCAAAATTAAATAAACCGTGCGATTCAACCGCAGACGCTTCACACAGTCCACAAAACCTCGTTCAGTAATAACGGAGGTTTCGAATTAAGTTTAAATGAAACAAATTGTATACAAACCTAAAATAAATTAAAATAGGGAAAGACGAGTCGCCGGGCGTTTTTAATTCACTTACGTGTTGGCATCCCAAGATTTTATCTTTCGTTTAAACTGCACGACTCTGCGAGACACTCGGAAGAGTAATTACATCCCCTCCTACTTCGAAAGTTCTCTGTGAAGTTTTCGTGGATATTAGCCAAATGGCTCAGAGAACATTTTAATATCTATCTCCTTCGTTCTATTAACATTGTACTGTGAAACAACGGTTGTGTTTCTGAATGTATACGTAATGAACAATAATACCTATATACGTAGGTATCTACATCATCATTATTTTAAAATATATTTGCAAATGATTAGTCACTTTAAATTAAAATATTTATTGTATGAATGGTATAATTGTACCTCTTTATTATATAAAGTATCAAACTTATTTTCATTACGTTTTATGAAATATTTATACTCCTTTATATAACGACATCTAGCGGGATTTTAATAAAACCTTTATTATGACAATATATTTTACGCGATCCACAAAATGTTACCACAAAATGCCATTAAAGTCTTCAGGGCTGATTAAAACAGCCGTGTGAATAAAAGGTGGGCTATATTGTAATATTATGCTTATGTTAAAACGAGTAAAACAGTACTTTGTATACAAAAAACGCGGGATTTAAATAAAACGTACGAAAAATGAAAATTTCGAGAACAAACGGGCACGTTGCTACAAAGCAGCTTAGCTTGTTTTAAACAGCGTTTTTACCGTAACTTCGAATAGCTTGGCTTAATTCTGTCTTAAATACGAAACAGAGGAATGTTTCATTAATATTCTTTAAGGCAAGAAAGACTTGTGAGCGTAATAAAATAACGGAATGCCCCATTTTCTCTACTGGTGCAATAGTTTTACGGCTAAACTTTTACGATCAGCGGACATGGGGGATTTTTATGGATAGTGTCACTTCGAAAGTTACACTGTAATAGTCGTCTACGAAGCGTCTATTTTTAAGTAAACTCAGCAATGAAAACGAATTTCGAAGAGAAAAGGTAGAGACCCGACTTGAAGTTAAATTTATTGAGTCCCTTTTTTAAAGTAGCCAACGGTGTTAAAATGAATATTTTTTTTTCTAGTCACTTTTGAATGACTACATCATTACATACTATAAAACTACTAAACTGAAATATTCATAAATGTGTACAATTTATATGTGTATGAGCTATAATATGGCGATGATTATACATAATTATAACGTTTAAAACCAAATTCTATAAGAAAAGATATTTTTTATGTATAGGTTATTATTTTGTGACAAATTAAAATATTTATATATTTAATGATTATCTCATAAATGAAATAATTGAAACACAAGTGTAAATTTGAAAAATTTATTAAACCCCCGACCATACCGACCGATATTTTTTTATAAATAATATCTAATAATACACATACACATAATAATTCGAGTTTCTCTCAATGAGCCCTTTCATTAGATACCCATATTGTAAAAATATCAATATTAACTATGCCGCTACCTTAGATGGTCCGCCATCTTGAATTTAGTAAAACATCATATTATTTTCAAGTTACACTTAACAAGCCCTTTCATTTGATACTCATATTGTTGAAATGCAATAAAAATAACTAATCGGTTAGGTTGAATTGTCCGCCATATTGAATTTGGAATGACGTCATCCATTCTATCGTATATTGTTATCCAAATTAAACATGTATGCAAAATTTGAACTCAATAATCGGTTGAAGATATCTGTTTCAAAATTGAATAGCAAAAATCCACTCGAAAAACCTACATTCACGTATTGTAAGATAATTTCGAAACGGCTGGACCGATTTTGATATAACATATCTAAGAACCACCGCTAGAAAACCCTCTTTCAAATAAAAATAAACTGGATCCAAATCGGTTCACCCGTTTAGGTGCTACGTATTTCGAAATTCGAACAACAGGTGATCACAAGTTTTTATTATGCAATTAGAGAAATTTCTTACTAAAATTATCTGAGCCCTTTAAAAATATCTACAACTTAAATTAATTGTGTACATTTTGTTTAAAGATACACATTATAATTTGGAGACAGCGCATATTTTGGGAACAACATTAATATCGTTACATTAAATAATATAGCGTTGTTTATTTTATAGCGTTAACAAAATTAATTATTTTCTCTTATGCCAGGTAGTCCGGCTTCGGTATACAATTTATTCCAGAAATCAAAGCGATCTTTCTCATCATCTTTCCCCATAGACAACGTTTCATCTATACGTAGATACTCTCGGTTTGATTTTGTGTACGGCTCCCATTTAAAATTCCACCTATCGTCTGGAGTCGGGTTTCTGGAAAAAAGACCAATAAAAATAAAATAAATTTTCATGATTGTTTAAGTATGATTTTTAATAAGTAATGAGTTTTTACTAAATGCCCGTTTCTGCGAATATCTAGTTAATTTCCGGTACAAATGAATTTTACACTTAAAGTTACTTATTTTAAGAATGTAAGTAAAACACCCAAAATCTCATGTAATATGTGAGTATACGAAATTAGGAATTTATATGATTCGGTCACAAACAAAATACATGGACGTTGTATATATGGAAACCATGACAAAATTGTCTTGTCAAAGCTTAAAATGAGTACGTACAGATTTTTTAAGTAAAATATGTAGTATGAGCGTAACATATTATATACAAAATAAAAATTACAATTTCACAGTTAACAAGTCATAAGCAATAGAAAAAGTAATTATAGTTATATTTCTTCTAATTTTTTGAATTATTTACAAAAACCACCACCCATGTCCTAGGAACTATTGTGCACGCAAATAAATAGTTTAGAGCGTTATAAAAAAGTTTTGACGAATATAGTTCCCCTGACATACACGTGGGGATTTGGTCTGCAATGGTTGGTCCGAAATCAACCCGAAAATGTTTTTGCTCCGTGCTACACAAAAGTCCTAAGGATAAAATTCATCAATAAAATAGTAGAATGAAATCTTTACCCAGTTTTGGCGAAATCAGTCCAAAATTTAGTAAACATGTAAACATAGTCTCTTAATTTCTCTTGTTCTTCGTATTTTTCACTGTTCATTTTACTCTTAAAGAAATAGAAGACGTCGTCACCGTGGCAAGCGCCCCTGTATTTTGTAAATCCCAAGATTTGTTTGACAAAATTCAAATCCGTCACCAAGTTCCACCTGTACATGTAAATTGGTGCAGAAAATTCAGCATAAAAACTAACAAATCTATGCACGTCGTATATGAAAAATTTATCACTTAATAAATCGGTCAATGTTTCAATATCATCTGGTGTCATTTCTCTGTTACCATAATAAAACTGTTTTATGCGACGACCGAATTCTTTGACTTTTTCCTGTGATATTCTTTCAACTAACTGTGATTGAACAAGATACGAGGGAAACTTGTTCCTAATTTCTAGTGTTTTTACATTGCCTTTTACAAATAGCATACCTTCTGATGAAGTATGACCAACAATAAGCGGGACTTTTTGAATTTTACCCGACTCTAACACTTCCAAGGGGTCTTTAGTAAGGAATGCTTCAGCACTCGAAAATTCCTTTTCAAC
Organism: Junonia grisea; assembly: GCA_018235645.1. Taxonomy (NCBI): domain Eukaryota; kingdom Metazoa; phylum Arthropoda; class Insecta; order Lepidoptera; family Nymphalidae; genus Junonia; species Junonia grisea. The sequence continues at coordinate 3,395 of DVXP01002778.1, read as the reverse complement.
GACTGGAGCAAAAAGGACCGATCTACCTTGTTTGGTTTCAGTATCTGATAATACTTTACTAGTGATTGCAATTAATTTATCAAAAGGCACGCTTTGCAAGAAATCCAAAAGCTCGTAAATATCATTGATGTCTTTTCCTAAATATTTACCAACTCTAAAAGCTCTCTCCTGCGCGTTCCTTTGCAGTGTCCATTCCGGTAATATTGTTCCACTTTGTGATATGGCTTTATTAAATAGTCCTGTGGACATTGGAGAAATCAAGTGATAGGTGACTGAAACACCACCTGCACTATCTCCGAAAACAGTAATATTATCAGAATCACCACCAAACTTGGTAATGTTATTTTTAACCCAACGCAGTGCTATTACCTGATCTTTTAGGCCAGCATTACCGGGCACTTCTGGAATATCGAGACATAAAAAACCGAATGCTTCTAATCTGTAATTCATTGTCACTAAGACTACATCATGTTGTAGGAAGAACTCTGGGCCTCGTATGTTGGTGTTTGCTGATCCAGACACATATGCTCCTCCATGAATATAAACCATTACTGGGATTTTTGAATCTGGCTGTAGTGATCGAGTGTATACATTAAGGAATAGACAATTTTCATTCCCCTCCGTCTTAGGACTAAAATATTTTTGTTGAGGACATACTGATCCATTATCGAGTGCATCTAGAATTCCATTCCATGGCTTTGTTGGAAGAGGGTCCTTAAAATGTTAAAAAAGGTAATTGGAGTGTTTAACTATGATAAATAAATTATTACTAATAAATTTAAGTAGATTGGGTAATTACACGTTACATAAATAATAACTTTTTCACAAAAATGAAACCGACTTCAGAAGTAAACTGAAAAGCTTAAAACAATCTTTTTACTTTAAAACATTTTTAAGCCGGTGTCATCTTTGAGTAATCAGCGTACCTATATAAAAAATACCGACCGAATTGATAACTTCCTCCTTTTGAAGTCGATTAATAAGACAGTTTAAACTACATGAGTTCATAATAGAAAACTTTATTATTATCCAGTTTTGCAACAAGGAAACCAAAAAATATGCATACGAGCTTTTGTAAGTCCGTTGTTCCCTTCAAAATTTTAGTCTTTTTTTCAGTCGATTTAATAAAATCTCACCTTAAATCGTAGTTTGCCTACAGGCGGTTGGGCGTACGGGATACCTTTGAAACTGTAGTAGTCAGAACCGTCAAGTAAGTTGCTTATTGCACCTCGCAATTTCCCTTCCTTCACCGTCACTATTGGATTAGGCTGAAAATAAAAGCACATAGACCTTAAGTTAGGGAATAATATCTGGGTAGTAGAGTTTCCCTGAGAGTTTGTAATTGACAAACCTTTGGATTTTGAAGAGTAACAGTGGAGTTTCTCGCCGGTTCTTCTAAGCTAGGATCTGCCTTCCGAACCGGCGGTAGATTAAAAAAATATAAATTGACGATTCAAAAGAGCTTCCAAAGCCAACATGAATATTTTGAATTTGAATTTGTTTTAGGCCATCATCTTTGAGTTGAGTTTTGAAAGGAAACGAACACAACGTGTTGCCTTATAAAAATGATGTACCTGTTATTTAGGTAGGCTCATGTTTGTCATCGATTTTTAAGTATAATTTGATCACATTACCGTTCCCCGATTTTGTTGCTAGTTTGTATGGAAAAGAAAATTAATTAAGACGTAATATTATGTAAGCTTTCTTTTATGTTCCATCGCATTCTGACACGCTTTTAGATTTGAAATAATTATTAATTTTTGTCTTAATTTTAATAAAGCAGTAATAAAAAATAATAGTAAAAGCTTGTTCCATAGATTTATAATTACACAGCATAATATCGGAACACTTTTGCATCGTTTTAAGACCAATAACATTTGAAGACATTAATATTTCAAGGAAACGCACAACAAACATGGAATACCACAATTTTATTTAAATTTCTTATGATACAGTGAAAACTGCAGAGGTAGGTAAATAATGCTTTTAATTCTAAAAACAGAATTTTTCCAAAAAATCATCAAATTTCTTTAAAAATATATTAAAGAAATTTTATGAATTTTTGGAAGTTTCAAGTTTATGATCTTCATGCAAATTATATTATCTTTTAACTTTTGATTGCATTTTTATCATAGTTGATTTTTCCTACTTTCCCTTAGCGTTAACACTTCACTTCCAGAATATTTCTTATATCTACTCATTGCTTTAGCTGGTTCCTATAAGTTTCATACTAGTCGGAAGAAGTTTCACTCTCTCTTTATCTGCTTCCATAGAACTGTATCTGATGATCGCAATAAGTCAAAATAAATAAATAATGAAGGTGTTTTGGCAAATATGGGGATAAAGTTTTTAAGGATTTGAAGCTGGAATTTGGTACATCTATTCTAGAGATTTAAACAATAGAAACACGTTTAGCTATTCATTTTTATATTATAGTAGATGATAAGAATATACTATTATTATTCTACTATTATTTAATTTTGAAGTCATAATGCTAATGTGTTTAAATTTTGTAGTACAATGCCCTCTCGCGGATTATTATTGTACTGCTATGTAAAGGATCTATATTATAGATCAACAAAATTTTTAAACGCTCAAACAAGTACCCGAGATGCGTAACAGATGTCGCTTATTGTTTTTTTTTTTCAACTATGTTACTTAAATGTTTTGGCAAAAGATAAGATTTGAGGTTATGTTTATGTATGTCACCTTTATGCTTTTGTTTTGCTATTTTGTTGGTATGTTTATATATTGATAATATATATATTTTCACTTTATGCGTGTCTATTTGTCATTACTGTCCCGATTAGTGTCTATATCAATATTTTTTGTGTCAAGTTCAGTATCGTTTGTCGCTAATTTATACTCTTATGCACTTTCACGAATATTTACAAATAAACTTACTTTTGATGACTTTTTCAATTCAGTCATAATTACCTACTTTTATTTTATTTTGGCACTGATTCACTTCATTTCCTTTTTTGTTTCTAAGCGCGTTTAATACAGATACGTTCTTTATATTTTGGTATATTCGTTTATTATTTCCATATTCATAAAATACTAAAACACATTAATTATAATTTACACAAATATTTAGCCGTTACTCTAAATGAGTACCAAAACTTACCTTCGTACTAAAAGTTAGAGACAGAAAACTAAAAAATTTTTTACACGTGCCGGTACGTTTTATAAACACGGCCATCGTTTTTGGTGTCAAACCAGTTACTACACAACGATTACGAAAAACGAGTAGGTATTCGTTATTTATTTTGTTTATCTCTTAATGCAATTTAAATTTATTTAATCAATAATTTATTGTGTACTAGCTGTTACCCGCGGCTTCGCTCGCGTTTATTTAGGGCTGTCTATAAAATAAATAGTTAAAAAATTAATAT
>DVXP01002777.1:0-12200 GCA_018235645.1 Junonia grisea | reverse complement strand
GCTCTGGAAGATTTACCTCGTTACTACGAAAACTCTAACGATCTTTTGCAATTAGTAACGTTGAGTATGCAGGATGCGTCTTATATACTGAAAATAATGTGCGAACTTAATGTTGTACCTTTAGCTTTACAAATTACCCAAATTGCTGGTAACGTGATGTCACGAACTTTAATGGGTGGAAGATCAGAAAGAAATGAATTCCTGCTTCTCCACGCTTTTACTGAAAAGAATTATATTGTACCTGATAAAGTATATGGGAAAAAAGCAGTCGTTGATGATGATGGAGAAGAACAAGAGGAAGGCAGTAGTAATAATGCATCGAAAAAACAGGGCAAAAAGAAAGCAGCATATTCCGGTGGTCTAGTTCTTGATCCCAAGAAGGGCTTTTATGATAAACTTATACTTCTAATGGATTTTAATTCCCTATATCCAAGTATTATTCAAGAGTACAATATTTGCTTCACAACAATCAAAAGAAAAAATGGCGCAGTCAGTGACGACGATATCAACAATCTCGTTTTGCCTGGACCAAATACTGACTTTGGCGTACTTCCAACTCAAATCAGAAAACTTGTGGAAAGCAGACGCGAAGTAAAAAAGTTAATGAAGTCCCCAGACTTGCCATCAGAGCAATATATGCAATATAACATACGACAAATGGGCTTGAAACTTACGGCTAATTCCATGTACGGCTGTCTGGGATTCACGCATTCTAGATTTTATGCAAAACCTTTGGCGGCGTTAGTAACGATGAAAGGTCGAGAAATTTTAATGGACACCAAAGAAATCGTGCAAAAGTTAAACTATGAAGTTGTGTATGGAGATACTGACAGTTTAATGATAAATACAAACTGTTTAGATTATGATTACGTTTTCAAAATCGGTAATGATTTAAAGAGAGAGATAAATAAAAAGTACAAACAAATTGAATTGGATATTGATGGAGTATTTAAATATTTACTACTTTTAAAGAAAAAGAAGTATGCTGCTGTAGTGATTAGTAAAAATAAAAATGGTGAATTCATATATACTCAAGAACATAAAGGTTTAGATATAGTAAGACGCGATTGGTCGCAATTGGCAGCGGAAGCAGGAAAATTTATACTAAGCCAAATTCTTTTCGAGCAAACAGCCGATGAGAGGCTCGAAAGTATTCAAAATCATTTAAATAAATTGAAAGATGATTTAATAAACAGTAAAATGCCACTATCCTTATTGACTATAACAAAACAACTAACCAAAAATCCTAATGAATATGCTGACAAAAACACCCAACCCCATGTCCAAGTGGCATTGAGATTAAATGCTAAAAATAGTAGGAGATTTAAGAAAGGTGACATTGTACCTTACATAATATGTGAAGATGGCACTGCTAATTCAGCAACTCAAAGGGCTTATCACATAGAAGAGTTAAAAAGCTCTGAACATCTCAAAATAGATTACAAATATTACTTAGCACATCAACTACACCCTGTAATATCTCGTATATGCGAACCAATAGAAGGTATGGACCCGGCGCGGGTCGCCGACTGCCTCGGCCTGGATCCCTCTGGCTACCGACAAATCATCAAAAAAGATAACTCCAATACTGAAACATATGAAGTCGAAAATGATCAAGAAAAGTATAGATATTGCAAAGAATTCACATTTGTTTGTGTAAACGAAAACTGTAAGACTGAAAATAGAATTAGGGAAACTTTTGTGAAATTGGATAAGGAAAACGTGACATTTTTAGAAAAATGTCAGAACCCGAAGTGTTCGGTGAAGCCAGTGGACTATTTGGCGTGTATTCAAAACCAGTTAACTTTACAAATGAGGCAGTACCACAATCAGTACTACGCAGGCTGGATTTCCTGCGAGGACCCGGCGTGCGGCTACCGCACGGTGCGCCTGCCGCAAACGTTCACCGGCGGCTACCCGCTGTGTAGGCAGTGTGAAAAAGGAGTCATGTTCAGAGACTACACTGAAAAAGATCTTTACCTTCAGATAAATTTCTTTCTATTCTTATTTGACGTCAACAAAAACAATGCCTCAAGTAAGTTTATAAATAGTAAAATAATTTATTCATTTCGTTATAAAAAATAGTAGTTTAAAATCTTTTCATTGATAAAACTAACTTTACATTTCTTACTTTTTCAGAAATTAAGATAGCACCACAAATACTGTCCGCATTTCAAGTTTTGAAGGAAATGGTTGAAGACGTTTTAGCGCATTCAGCATACTCTATAATTAATTTATCTAAATTATTTAGATTTTTTCGTTTGGATAACAAGAATGGGAACAATGTAAAGTCTGAGCCTGTGGAAATAGACATTCTGCCAGAAACCGAACATATTGATGCCCTAATGGAAATGGGAACTTACTAGAATTAAATGTATAGACTTATTTGTACATATAATTATGTTTTGCATTATAATGTAAATAATGTTACACAAACTATTTTTTATTGAATAAAACAATCTCATTACTTATATCCTGTTTATTTCATTTATAACCAGGAAACTACATAACTCCACAAAGAATGATGCGAAAATGCAAATGTTATTAAAATAAAATAATATATATTTCATTATATTTTACGGCTTCTAATAGTAGCCGCGACCACGTCCTCTAGGCTGCTTTGAAAAGCCCCGGCCTCTGCCTCTGAAGTTATTATTTCCAAATTTCTGCCCTCCAAATTGTTGTTGATTCCCATCAGGCCTATTATTGAAATTATCTTGCATTCTGTTACCCGTGAAATTGCCTCTACCTCCTTGATTAAACGAGTTGTTATTGGCGCCTCGCGAAGCACCAAAGGACTGATCCGAACCTCTTGTTCCTTGGTTGAAACCATCTAGCAAACTTGGAAGTCCCTGATTAAAATTGTCTTTAGGACCTCTCATTCCTTGATTAAAATTGTTTTGTGGTCCTTGATTAAAATTGTCTTGAGGTCCATGTTGCCCTTGATTATAATTTCCTTGAGGTCCTCTGGATCCTTGGTTATAATTATCTTGAGGTCCTCTAGATCCTTGATTAAAATTATCTTGAGGTCCTCTGGGCCCTTGATTGAAATTGTCATGAGGACCTCTCGACCCTTGGTTAAAATTATCCTGAGGTCCTCTTGGACCTTGATTAAAATTGTCTTGAGGTCCTCTTGGTCCTTGACTAAAATTATCCTGAGGTCCTCTTGGCCCTTGATTATAATTATCGTGAGGTCCTCGAGGGCCTTGATTGTAGTTATCTTGAGGTCCTCTAGGGCCTTGATTGTAATTATCTTGAGGTCCCCTAGGGCCTTGATTATAATTGTCTTGAGGGTTTCTGGGCCCCTGATTAAAGTTGCCCTGGTGTCCTCTGGAATCTTGATCATAACTATCTTGCATACCTCGTTGGTTCTGATCAAAGCTGTTTTGTGGACCTTGATTATAACTATCTAAAGGTGGTCTCATACCCTGATTATACATACTGTCTTGTATGTCCCTGTTATCTGGAACTTGTCTCGGTTCCCACACTGGTACTCGTTCATTGGAACTGTTATTGTTTCCTCCATAATTGGGTACACTTGGAGGTCTACGATCTTGAAGACTAGCTGATGGTTTAGTTGTAAACAATTGTAGTAGATTTTGGGTAGATGTCTCCATCGCGGATGGTTCGGGTCTATCGCCGAAAGATCTTGGCTGTGTATTGCTAGTCACAACATCAGATGTCAGTGCATGAGTTGGAGCAGGTGTCGACTGTAAAGAAGCTTGAACTAATGCTAAAAGATCAGTTGCTGAAAATATTTCCTTTTTGCTTTCGTCTGGTCTAGCTGTGGTTATCGTAGATTCAGCTGGCATAGGTGATACTTTCGATTCTTCCAGTGACTTCTTTACGATCTCCATTTCTTGACGGATTTGGTCTTCTTTAACCTTTTGTGTGGCAGACTTAAATACCTGCAAAATAAAAAATGTTACTTTACGCTCTTTAAATTATATCTTCTAGTACGTTATTTGATAAATTACATACGTCTTCAACAGTGTAGTCGTCGTCATCATCGCTTGCAATAGTGATGAGATTCTCATTGCTTGGTTTAGGCTCTACTTCAGCAGCAGCAGGAGGAGCAGATGTCGCCGCCGCGCCTACATATTGCCTCAACCTTTCGACGCGTTGCGGTTCACGCGCTTCAAGCTTTTTGAGGTACGCAATGAGACTATGTTGCTCTTCTGCAGAGAGTTCATTGAAATTCTTCAGTAAGGTTTCCAAATCAGAATCAGAAAGTCCATCCATCGCATCTGGTACATCTTCTTTTTCAGCCCTGTAAAAAAATATTTATAATAATGGTCTATAGCCCAAAATAATCATCAAATTAAAGTATTATAGGTTCAAATTTTAAAATTTAATATAATACAGTAATAACACATATTGGTAAATATTGCAGAACTGACTTTTTGTCGTCATACGCAGACTGCAGCAGCTGTAGCGCAGACGCGGTGCCGGCTGTGGGGCCGCGGGTTGACCTGTCATTAGCGGTTCGATCTTCCATTTTCTTCTTTGATTCTGCTTCTCGCTTCTTTGCTTCAGCCATGCCGACCTGAAGGAATAGACACCTGTGTTATTATGAACAATCCTTACTATTATTATAAATGTGGAAGTGAAATTGGTTTTTTGTCTGTTCCGTTTTCACGCCATAACTACTAAAACGATTGCTATGAAATTTTGTACAATAAAAATTCCATCTTCTCGGCGCAATCTGCCTCACGGCAGCACGCACCATCGCACTTACCTTAGCATCAACTAGCTGCGCCAGTTCCTCAGACGAGATGTCGACCTTGCGATGAGCGCGGCGGCCATCTGCTTACGATCAACTGTGCCCACACCGGCTATTGCCACTGGCCTTTCCTATATCTTCTTCAGGTACCTAGTTATATTAGTGTCACTCACCACGGCATCAACGAGTTGCGCCAGCTCCTCGGACGAGACGTCTGTCTTGCCCTGTGCGATGAGCGCGGCGGCCATCTGCTGTGCGATCTGCTCGCGGTCGACCGCGCCCACGCCGGCTACCGGCACTGCTTCCGCTGTCTTCTTAGAGCTTGATGCTTCCTGTTGGCATGAATGATGGTGTTAAATTGAAATCTATTTTGGACAGTTTTAATGTCAAAATTTTACCAAATGGCTATGAAAATCTTCCCGAAAAATAATAATTAGTCACTAATAATAGCTACTTTAATTACTGCTTCTTCTTTATGCTATATTTAAACTTCTACATGAATAATTTCATGGTTTGTCTAAGCGGCTATATCTTGAAATCCAATCCGGCTTGCTGGTCTGTCTTACTGAATTTGTACTCGTCGTTCATTATGTATACGTCCCTCATTAAACGAAGCTATTCAGACTGAAACGCAAACCACGATATTCTACTGACATGTATGTCAAATGAATCGCCGACGCATCGCATCTTATGCGGAACTAACTGAATTTGTAGTGCGGCTACTAACAAGCGATGTGTATAACACTAGTACGAATTGCTTCGTGAGAGAAGGGCCTTAGTTATGTCCCGTACCCGTTGCTTGCGCCGCCTCATCCTGGTGTCGGCCTCGTGCAGCGTGGCGGCGGCGCGCACGACGGCGGCGCGCACGGCGGCGGCCGCGCTGCCCGCCACCAGCCCCGCCTGCGCCGCGCCCTTCAGCCGCTCCTTCGCCGTCTCCAGCAGCACCACTGCTGACTCCGACTCGAGCAGCTCCTCAGAGGAATTTGCCTTCTCCTGTGACAACATGTCGCACACATTAGTACAAATAGTACAGCGTACTACGCCAGTATTTAAATTGATCTGGGAATTTTGTAAGGGAATAGATACTTTAACCTTGGGTGCTTGGGTACTTTATAGTAAGCAAAAATAAATTATGATTTCGCATCATCAAACACAACAGACGTTTTAAACGAAAATCTTTAAAATGTTTGTTATATTCTTAGTTGCATTTTTAAGAGACTTAAAAAAAAAAATTTAATAAAATTTTTAACACATAAATGAGTGAGAACTCAAAACAAAAAAAATATTCAAGCTCACTATTTTATAAAACATCAACGTAATCCAAATCTCTATAACAACAACACAATATCTTCTCCATCTTCAACGCTTCCGTAAGCAGATCCACGATCTTCGGTCCGAGGCTACCTTCCAGCGCGACGAGTTAGCCGCAACGTGGCGATGATATTCTCCGCCGCGCCGAAGTCCTGCGGCCGGTGCTCGGGGCGGCGAGACGCGCGTGACGTCACCCTAATCCAAATCTTGTTATAATAACAATAACACATACCTTCTCCATCTTCAACGCTTCCGCCAGCAGGTCCACAATCTTCGGCCCGAGGCTGCCCAGGTAGTCCTCCAGCGCGACGAGCAACCGCAGCGTGGCGACGATGTTCTCAGCAGCTCCGAAGTCCTGCGGCCGCTGCTCGGGGCGGCGGGACGCGCGTGACGTCACGCTGCCCGTGCGAGAGCTGCGCGCGATTGGGGACCGCGCGTCCGGTAGCGAGCCGAGTGACTCGTCCGAGTTCCATGGGGAGAGGCCGTCGTCGCTGTACAATTTAATTTTATAAATATTATACTTAACTAAAGTGTGCCTGCGGCTCAATCATTACCGGTAAGAAAACATTGTTCTTTCGGGATATCATTATTTTGGAATAATAATAATAGATTTGATCTTCTTCCTTTACATTTATAAAATTTCATGGTAATTGTCATCGTAATTGATGGTAATTGTAGTTACAGTAGATGGTAGTTACGGCGTTAAAATGAACTCAACAAACTCACCACCTAATTTAAAATAAAGTATAACTAAAGGTTTGCTATATATTTTTTTTAGTACCATCATATAATTTTATGAGTACCTAAGAATTTTATTGATTCATAAATTATAATCTAAACGATTAAATCATAATTGCTTTAATGTAACTAGAGATAATTTCAAACCCTAAAATCGACAATTCAAACTGAAAATATATCCTCATTCATCATCATAATCTTAAGTGAAAAATAATTCTTCAGCAGTTTGAGCTAAATAGTGATAAGTCAGTCAATACTTTTTATTAAGTATACGTTTACGCGCATTACGCAGCACAACATAGATGTATACATACGGTTTAAGCTCCTCATCGGATATGAGCACGGTATCGGGCAGCGGCCGGGCGGGGCTGTGGTTGCGCGGCGCGGACGCCCGGCGAGACAGGGGGCTGCGCGCGCGCCGGGTAGCTGACGACCCGCCGCGACGGACGTCCTTGCTGTCTGGCCTGGGTGCGAGACTGATATGTTAGGTATCATTACATAATATAGTGTTAGCAGCAACACTATATAATAAAAGGGATGGGACAGCCATTTTCGAGATCATTTTGCTGTTACACCTCGGACTGAGTGGACGCTCTGCTTAATTGTTATTCTGCTAAATTCATTACTTTTGTTACTAAATTTAAGCAAGAACGTATTTTTGAGTGTAATTCTGTTAAAAATTTAAATTAAATAATTGTTTAAGTGTTCGTAATCTTAATAAATAAACAACACTACCTACTTTTGATTTCTTACAATAGATTATATACGTTATAACTTCTAAATAAGATAGGCAATGATAAAGTAATTATTTAAATTATACTGACAGTTCCTGAGATCATTATGAGAACATTTATATGATCAAACAAATATATGTTACATACAAAAAAAAATATGTTACAAATTCTTCTTGATAAATGGTTTGATAACAACGAAATATTTTTTCAAATCAGACTGTTTTCTCCCGCAATTGGCGTAGTACACATACTAGACTAAACATCAATGAATATTATTAGCGTAATTATCATACTTGTGCACGGGGCTGCGGGAACGCGTACGCAGCAGACGAAGCGGAGAACGACGGCGTGGTGACGGGCGACGATCCGGGGATCTGAAGGGTTTAAAATAAAATATACTGATTAAATACTAGCCTAAGTTACATTTTTCAAAATTTAAACGTAGCTTCGTCCGCAAAGTTTTTATTGGAGAGTAAAAAATATCGTAAAAATTACAACTTAAAATTTTAACCAGAAAAGTGTAAAAGCAAATTATTACCAAACCATTAATTATCACCCCCTACAAACATTATATCTTTATAAACTAATATAGCATCAACAACAAGTATCTAATTAAAAAAGGTAAAAACAACTTCATATAATGAAAAATGAAGAAACTCACCTCCGTTCTCTATAATCTGGTGTCCTACGCTTAGGCTCTGGGGACCGTCTACTAGGAGGCGATCGTCTCCTGGGCTCCTGGCTGCGTCGTCTGTGTACGGGGGACCGGTGGCGGTCGGGGGACCGGTGGCGGTCGGGGGAGCGACGCCGGTCTGGTAGACGTGGAGGTTCGGGGGATCTGCGACGCTCGGTGGATTTGTGACGGTCTGGTGACTTCCTGTGATGTGAAATGTGACTGTTATAATAAAATTAGTAAATTTGTTGTTGTTAAAAATGGGTTTGGATTAATGAAGAAATGCCCAGCATTTTTTCATTAATGCTATATTAAGCTAGAATGTCTGCTTTTTACAAGTCAATATAATATAATCATATGTCTAAAATAGTTATATAATGTCCTACATTAAACTATATTCCTCAATGCTTTGGTTTTGTAAGGATAAGGTAGTCCAATGAATTAATTGAATTGGAATATCTGATTTTCATTACTTTTATATATCTATAAAAAGTTATCCAATATGTCCTTAATTTCTTAATGCTTTGCTGTGTTAGGATGACATTGTCTGTAATTCAACGGTGAACTTAATGTCACATAAATGTTATCTATATAACGGTACTCCACGATTTCCTAGAACATTTTGCGATTTTTTGGCGACCACCATATAACGCCGACAATACACCGACCCACAATTCTAGTAAATATAGACATGTTCGTCGTACCGGTCGAGTCGGTCGGGCGGCGTGAGGCGCATGCGGCGGTAGATCTCGGCGACGGTGGCGCGCAGCTCTTCCTCGTGCAGCTCCTTCATGCGCGCCGTCCAGAACACGATCCACTCCGGCTTGAAGTCGTACTTCGACGGGTCCTTGCCCTCTGGACACATGGTATATACTTATTACATATATTTGTCGCTGTGAGGTTTATAAACTTTATGATGATACTATATTAACCATCTAATGTATATTCGCTTTTTTATATCAAAAAACTTGCAAACTTTAATAACATTGACTTTTCGTTTTTAGGTTTGACAGTCATACACACTTTTAGTATCACGGACTTCGTCGTCGTGTTGTGTGTGGTGTGATACCTAGGGATTGCAATCCCGCAGCTCATTCAATCCCGCGGGATTGATATGCGGGATTGACCAATCCCGCGTGGATCCCGCGGTATCCCGCATTTTTTAATTTCATTTATAAAATCAATTAAAACTACAGGTTTTTTTATAAAAATCAAGTTTTATTTTTATAAAATCATATATGTCTCACATAATGCAACAAAAGTATTTGTTTTCTAACAAAATATCAATAAAATTGTAATTACGTAAGCAAGAGTAATTATTTATCAAAGCAGTCTTACTTAAAAGAACTTAAATTTTAAAATTATATATGTCTCACATAATGCAACAAAAGTATTTGTTTTCTAACAAAATATCAATAAAATTGTAATTAAGTAAACAAGAGTAAATATTTATCAAATCAGTCTTAAAAGAACTTAAATTTTAAAACTATATATGTCTCAGTGAGACATAAAGAAACGACGTGCGAAGCGCACGGTACGCACGGTTTGTCTGTGCAACTGACTGAACTGAACCAACACAAAACCGCCTGCCACCCGTAGCCCACTTCACCCCGTATAACAACGCGAGGTGGCAATTTCGCGCTCGCGCCACTCGCTTTCTCGCGATACGAAACTCAGCGAACGTTTTAGCGGCAATTTTAAAGCGGGATCCGCGGATCCGCGTTTTTAAAGTGCGGGATCCAGCACTTTAATAAAGGGTGCGGGATCCCGCGGGAATGCTGGATCCCGTTTTGCGGGATTGCAATCCCTATTTACGACATACAATGTATTTTATATGTTTTATATAGTATATTTGTTCGTATATGTATAGGTACTTTATTAATTTTTGTCCCTGATTTTGTCCCCGGTTTTGCCCACTATAGGCAATTTTTCAACGACAATTTTTCTTTCAGGAACTACTATCTACCTATTATTTAACCAGGGCCTAACTTGCCATCGCAGGGGGTTTTAGTGAGTGCAATCTCACATAACCCGACTCCTGGGTATGTCGGTATCAATGAAGATTTACCCTGCGTCAACGAAAAAAAGGCCTAACTTAGGTTCTGCAAAATTTCGTAACACTACGATTTGTACTAAAATAACAAGCAAATGTGGGTCAAATCGAAAAATACAACTAGTTAGATACGTTACACACTAAACTGGTCTAATGAAGTCCTTATGATCTGTGTTTTTTTTTCTTTTTTTATGGAATGGGGCGGCAAACGAGCTGACAGATCACCTGATGGTAAGTGAATGCTGTCGCCCATGGACATTTGCAACACCTTTTAGGGGTATGGGGGGGAATGGATGAGGAATTAATGGTGAAGGGGTGGGGAATCGGGTCGAAACACGACCTAAGCGTCATTTTACGCCGGTTTTCTGTGACGCCGTGGTATCACTCCGGTCGAGCCGGCCCATTCGTACAAATGCATGGCTCTCCCACGGTAAATATATGAAATAATAAGGTCATATATGAAATGGACAATGATATTCATAATATTTCATACATTGCCTGCAAGTCCTAGGCATTCTATACATTACCTATACACACAATATCTGACTTCCATACATTGCCGATATCATATGCATACAATTGGATTACCATGTTTTCAATACAATTATCTACAAGGTTATAAAATATGCCATTTCTTTCCAGGTCATGCCGAACGCGACTGGCAGCGGGTTCCAATGGGACAAGCTCTCGCCCGCCGAGTTCCAGCAGCTCCAGGAGCTCACTTCCTGTAAGTAAAGTAACAGCCTGTACTTATCCCACTGCTGGGCATAGGCATCTTCTCCTATTAGGAAGAAGGGTATGAAGGGTATGGAGGTGGATACATACATTTGGCAGAATTTCTTCCGGCACATGCAGGTTTCCTCACCATGTTTTATTTTATTGATACATTGATTTTTGACTATCCAAAACAGGTCCAGTTAATTTAAACTGTATGTTATAGGTTCTTAAACTATTCCACAAGCTTAAAAACTACAGGATATGAATTATAACAAAATACTCATAGCCTGCAGTGGCGGTTTTACCTATAGGCCCGTGAGGCCTGGATCTATGGCGCCATTTTTAGGGGCGTCAAAATTATTTCTTGGCATCGCTTTTAAAAATTGGCGCTTTTCTGGGGCGGCAAAGTTTCAAATGAGGCGGACGATTTTTTTTTTTTTTTTGTGTATGAATCGGAGGGTGTCGACCTTTTTTAGCTGAATTTGTATATGTCTTATAGAGGATGGCTCAACTAAGGGCGCACAACGAGTACAACAATGTGTACAGCTGAAATTATATTCCTCCTTTAGGACACCCAGTGTTTACGCTAAGAAGCGTGACTTAAAGTGACTAGTAACCATTTCATAGGGTAAATGAGTAATCAAGTCTAAACTTATTTCAAATTTTGCACTTGGTAAAAATCATCATCTTTCTTCTTACGGGGTGTCTAGTAAAAATGCTAAGAGGAATGGCTAAAATTGTAGATGCATTTGCTAGCGTGAATGAGTGTGCAAGTTTAATTTCAATTTGAATTCGTTTTCTGTAAAGCTGTGTTTTGAAATTTCAGCTGCGCTAAAATAGTTGAAGTGTAGAGTTGGAGAGATGATAAAAACTGAAGACAAATTATTTTTTACATTTTCTATTATATATATTATTATATTTTAAGTTTTGAATATTTTGCATAGCAACTATCACATACAGTAACAAAGTCTCAAGATTTATAATATCATTACGGATAAACGTATACGTGTCGAGAAATACGATCAGTTTCCACATTAGCTCAGTCTTGAACTTGAAAACGCGTTATTAATTTACATAATACCATATTGATATCAATCACTGAGAATAACTGCTATTATTTACATGTGATATTTTTAACAGAAAATTTCAAAATTTTCCATCCAACAGGATATATATATTTTTTTTATGGAATAGGGCGGCAAACGAGCTGACAGATCACCTGATGGAAAGTGAATGCTGTCGCCCATGGAC
>DVXP01002776.1:0-12202 GCA_018235645.1 Junonia grisea | reverse complement strand
GAGGCTCTCGTTAGGCAGCTGGGTCAAGGGCTTGATGCAGAAGGCAGTACTCCTCAGCACGGCGCGTATTGTGAGGAGGTTCCTTTCTCTGGAGCCCTGACCACCGGTGGCTTGGACCCTGTTCCCGCTTCCGGTTGGCGCCTATTTTTTATATTTTTAAATGTTTTTATATAATTTTAGTAATCATATTTAAAAATATATTAAATAAGATTGTCAAACCGAATAAAAAACATAATAAATATATACGGAAAAATTATGACAGATTGAGCTAGCCCCAAAGTAAGTTCGAGACTGGTTATATGGGATACTAACTCAACGATACTATATTTATAGGTAATAGATACATATATAGATACACATTCAAGACTCAGGCCAATCAGGAAAATATCGTTTTCCATCATGACCTTTCCGGATTGGTTCCGGGGCCTCCACGTCGCAGGCAGGCGCGTTGACCGCTGCGCCACGGAGGTCGACAATGTGAAGACGTTACGTGCTAATTGTTTGAATTTATGTGTCGTACATATTTATGCCCCAAAACATGTTTACTTATTGAGGCCCTATTCACTATTTATATATCAACCGATTGGAGGTGTATAAGTACACATTTATGCGCTCGACTGTACATTGTTGACCGTTAAAGTGATTTAGTACTAAATGACGATAGCGATAGTTTGACGCGGGTAAATCCCCTCAGGTGACAGAATTTTAATAATTCCCTACAAAGCCAGTAGAATTAGTTCCGAAATTTAGTTACGATTCAAATTTAGAGGCGACTCGATTTAATTGAAGTTAGACATACAGCTAACATGGCAACCTTTGACGAATAGTTTACAACACAGTACTCGACGAACCGGTGCTATGTAACATTTTTACAAAAAATGAGTTGAATCAAATAAAAAGTTTCCACCGAAGCGCAGTTGTTCCGACGAGCGACGCCGGCTTCGAGTTGTGAATACTTTTTCACATTTTTGTAAATAAATAAAAAAGCGATTTGTTTTCTGTTTGTTTTATTGGACGAGACGAAGTAGGGTGAACGTAGGGTATACGATAGACATGTATATTGACTGCGAATTCTAACTAACGTAGGTACGTATAAAAGCGTCTGTTACAAAATTTCGTAGAAGTAAAGACCAATGGCACAAAGGTTCCCCGAAAACTGAACTGTTTCGACGAATGACAATCCACAAAATGACGTACAGCGACAAACCATATTCATGTGTGCGGAGTCGCGGGCACAAGCTAGTGATGAACAAATGCTTTACATCGCGCTTTCAATATTGAGCACTGTATTCAACAATTCATACTACAAGGCGGCAACAAAGATATTTTTATATTTATTAAAATAAAGAGAAAATGTAAGTAGATTCTACAGTTCTTGCGTTAAGCTTTATCGCTATACGTGGATTAAATAGTCCGCCTCTTGGAAATTCCGAGACAGAGAAATGTAGAGCCGTGGAGTGACTCGAGAACGGAAACAATATTGAAAAAAACGTTTTGCACGTTTTGCAGTGATACATTTCTTATTAATGTATATTTATTTCAAGTAAATAACCCGCAGTTATCACAACAAGCCCCGGATCAATAACAATAAAACTATCGCATGTGGAGCGCAACGTTTCTGTAGCGGTCGAAAAAAATAAAATAAAACCAGTTTTGTTTGTACCGCGCCTGTTAACAAAACTCAGTACCATTTATTGACATGGAATACAAAAAAATCGGAAGAGACAAAAAACGCAGTCGATAAAAAATATGGCGATGTACGGCGCGTATTTCCTCCGCAGCGGTCCGCGTCGCTCCGCAACCCGCCGCAACCCGTCCGCGTCATTTTTCTTGTTCATCCAGCATTCTGAAGTGGACGACGACACAATGGCCAGAAACGCACGCAGAGTTATTCATTCACTCTGATAAATGAAAACACAATAATAATTCCACGCTATAACGGGATGTTCGATAGATGGATACGGCATTTTATTTTAATATTGCGTATTCTTATACACATATTATTATTTTTAATAGGTATAATTAATAAATAAGACCTAGTTTCATAAGTTTTACTTAGACGTATTGTTAGTTCTAGTTCTTTTTCAAAATAAACAAAACGTTAAATTTTCATTTCCAAAACTTCTACATGTAGTCGAACTTATAAATAATTTAATCTACTTTAATTCAACAAAGAATATCAACAGATAACCACATATTATGATAACAAAGGTTTTCTCGTCTTGCTACATTAGTATTTGCATAGACATAATAAAGTGGCCAAAATTATCTACCAACAACTTGCTCTTCGATATCGCCTATCTCTTAGCTATTTTTTTCAATCAACATCGTAATCGCCATGCCAATACGCCGCGTCCGTTCGTCGCACATCCGCGATGTTTACAGAAGGATGGCGCAAGTGGCCGCTCAATGCCGAATTGCCCCACTCGACGCACAATGCGCGCCCAGCCGAGATACCTCTCGATGAAGCAACCGTATTTTATGCTTTTTAAAACCTCGTAAGCCGATTTATTAGGCACGAATTATTCTTAAATATAACGCGTTCTTACTCGTAACTTGAATTTAATTTCGATTCGTTACTCTTCAGAACTTTGTAAATTGTTAGGTATTTTTTACCCATCTTTTTCATTGGCTCTATCTGACTGTTAATAGGTTCCTAAAATAAAACATTTATTTTGTACCTCTTTCAGTTTATTTTTGTAAACAAATGCATGCAAAAAACAATAAATTATTTCCAATATCAAAAAATCAAGAGTAGTAGAGTAGAGAACCCCAATTACTAATTTACCTACTAACTAAATCAATCAAATAAATCAAATAATATTTTAATCAAATAATATTTTAAGCTGGCCTTTTGTTTACTAGTAAAAACTACTTTTGTTTACAAAATTAAATCATAAGAATTTTGAAATAAAATTGCTTTAGTTTTTTCTTTAAAATTAACTTTTATATATCACAGTAACCAGAACTGGTATTTCATTAAGTCTCGGCGCGGCGATGGCGGGCGCCCTGCGATGTGCAGGCAGTAGGCTCCGACACAAAGACTACGCCTATAACACATCTAGCAAGACTAGTTTCCAGCTCTCACCGGCCGAATTATTGGTTCATTACTATTAAAGAAACTTTCTTTCACGTATTCTTATTGTACCGGTTTCTTATGGGGTCTTTCTTCTTGCGAAGGCCGCCACTCTTTCATTTATTGAAGAAATAAAGGAGTAGCTCATTTCCATGCTTACCTTACGTCGTTGATAATAATATAAAGTAGGTATGAACGTACTTGCATGTAATTACTTAAATGGGTACGTACTCAGCTAAAGATTGCTTTTTTTAGTTCATAATAAATTGTTTAATTGTGATTGTTCGTAATAATATTGTACATTCCGTCGTATTATGACTCCACTATTATCGCTTGCATTCTCTTACTTCACAAAGCGGATTGTATCGTTGACCACTCGTTTAGATGGAAGGTTTCTTAGATGAATGTGTCCTCAAAGGGTAGGCCTTTGTATTATATTTCAATTACACGTGATTAGTATTACATATTTCACAATTTCACCGATAATGTTGATTTCACAAAAGAAATTACATTAATACCTGCAGTACAATTCGTAGGGGTGCTTTAAGACTAGGCGGACACAAACACGCGAATGCTCGTTTTAGGTCCATTCGATTAAATTATTTTATTGTAAACACAATAAAATAATTTAATCTCTTTCAGGCTCTTTCTAAACACATAACAGGCACTTTGTTGGTCTGTTTAATACATAACCTTCCTGGAATGTTCTTAAAACGCTCGCTTGCTTGATGTTCGTTTAGTCTAAATGCACCCTCGTTTAGTCGTAATAAAAATAAAATCATTTACAAACTAGTTTGAATATATAGCTAGCCCCAAGGATGGTTCGAGACTTGTGTTATGGGATACTAACTCATACCACATCAACACATATATTAGATTTATAATATATACATATAGATACACATCCAAGACCCAGGTCAATCAGGAAAAGATCGTTTTCCATCGTGACCTGGCCGGGGATCGAACCCGGGGCCTCCACGTCGCAGGCAGGCGTGTTGACCGCTGCGCCACGGTGGTCGTCGAAAATACACATTCAATGACACTGTAACACAGAGAGGTAATTTTCGAAATTAATGCTATTAAAAATGCAAAAGTATTTCTTGCGTTGATTCCAACAAAAAATATCAAGTGTAGGTAGATTTAAAGTAATATAATTTGATTAATGAAAACTAATTTTCCGACATCAGTTCCGCAGTGTAAGCTCGATATGACTAACATTATTTGAATAACGCTTTTTGCATTACGCTACGTATTCAATAATTATAATGTGTATCTACTAGGTATACCATAAGTTCAATGTTGTGATTTTTAACCGACTTCAAAAAAATCAACAAGACGTTTAGTTCGATTTTGACGTCTCTTGTTTTGTTTGAAAAGGTACCTATTTCACAAGTAAACTCATTTTCAGGAGATTAGGATCTGATAATGGAGATTGGAGAAATCGAGGGAACTCCTCGCATTATAACGACACTCCTATAGCGGTTTCGATTTTTTGTATAGTAGGTAGGTACATCAGTTATTTGGTCACGAAAAGTAGCATTTAGTGAAGTGGAAGTTTACCTATTTATACTTTTGTTATTTGTATCTTGCTGGTTAGAAGTGTACCTAGTAACTATTAAATGTTAAAATATTATAAAAGTACTGCGTAAAGTCCTAGCATTTGTCTGAAACTTCGTGGAAATAAAATATCGACGAAGCAGACGAAGAATTCAAGTAGGTGCTTATCTTAGTGAGTACGAGAGAACTTCCCGAAGATTACATCCACGGTTATACGTAGACTGTATCAGCGTACCCCGACGTAGACTAAGTATTAAAAACATCGCGATTAATACTTTCAATAAACATGTAAAATTAAAAAAAAATTGCACAGTTCATGTCAGCATCCTCAAATAGAAGTGTATTGGAAGCGGCAGGAAGCCGAAATTTTTCCAGCAAATGAAAAAATACAATTTGTTGGTGCCGTTTCGGCGAGCGGCGTTATAGCCGGGAGCTGTATAATAGGTAGGTTGGTCTGGGGGCGGGCGCCGGGCCGCGATTGGCGCGCGGCTGGAGGGGAGACGCCGCCGCCGGAGCTCGGCAGGCACCCTCTCATTGTGCGGTCGGCGGCGCTCGGAGCGCCTCGGTGTGGTGTCGTGCGACTGGTGGATGAGCAAAATGCTGGAGTTTTACACTAACATAAACTCGGGATTGATGCCGGAGACCATGCAGGCGCCGCTCTCCTGCGCCGGCAGGACAGGTCAGTACCTTTGCCACGTAATTGCTGCAGCGAATGTCCGTGGGGAAACGTTTGTGTCGCAAAGTTTTATTGTAAACAAACTGTGAAAGTTTTACGTAATACGAACGCTTTAGACGGGCTTAGATTTGATCTATCTTGTGCTTGAAACGGTGCTTGAGTCGGTTACTGTTAAAACTACATTTATTGAGTTTTATACTCGTTCCAAACAACTCTCGTAATTGATCTGATGACCGGCTGATTTTAACATAAGTTTCGGTGTCGGATGAAAATGTTCGATCAGTAAAATATCTAAAACCTATGGACAAAACGTTCATTTATGAAGTACCGAACCTTTAATTTTTTCATCTTCAAACGATATGTTGTTTTCTCGTGACTTAAAATGGGGAAATTGTAGCGCTCTTTTTCTTCTTTGTTCGTCGCGCAACTTTAAAGCGCTATTGTATAAATGCTTTCTTGTAGGTACCTATAAATGTCTCAATTCAAAGTTTTTACTTCATTGTTAGAGGGTTACAATAATGTTAATTTGTATAGGTAGGTACATAGTAGTAAAACGTTTAGTCGTAGATATTTTAAATTTTACTAATTTATAGTTAGTTCTCAGTATGTGAACCTAATAGGTACCTATATATTGCAAGTTTTGAGATGTTTTACAGTGTTTTGCTTTTTTTGTTAAAAAATCCGATAGAATAATATATTTATAAACTTATTCTATCTGAAACATATCTTCTTTGAAACATTAGATATATGTATTAACTTGCTTTATTAATTTCACTAATGCGTAGCTAGTCAATCTAACTAATAGTTCAATTCAGTAGCGGCTCTATTTAAATTGCTCTACATTTCATTCTTGATCTAAAAATTTTAATAAGGATTACGTAATATGAAAACTTATAACCACATTAAGAATACAAATTAAACTCAGGAGAACATCTAAGGAATATTTTCAATAAAATAAAAAAAGCAAAATTACGTTGGTATATTATATTTTTGGCATCTCGTTTGGCGCCCTTTGATATCTACGGGATTCGATAAGTTGAAAAAATAATTTAGGCATACAAAATAGTTACCTACACATGCTTATTGTCTTTAATACACAAGCTAACCCTATACTTGTGTTCTTTTAACATTACATCTTGTAAGAAAATTAGCAATAAAATGTTGCAAGACTTCGGCGATATCAATTTGCTGGTGGCAATGTGGTGTTCGGTCCGAACTAATAAATTTTGACAGTTTCATTTTGATTAAAAGTTGGAATCATCGAAATAGTTTGAAGCTACTTTTAAATGAAAGTTTGCCTATGACCTTTAAAAATCTAATCAAATTTTGGTAAACAACTCTTTTCTAGAACAATGAAAGGATTTGAGTAACTTCGACTGTTTTTATCTAACCAAAATTTACTGTGATTTTAATTCGTAGTTGCGTTACCTTGACATGACACTACTGCATCATCTGAAATCATCAGGATCTCAGGATAATCTCAGCTTTTCATCAGTTCAAGGAGAGATATCATGACAATGAACTAAAATATTTTTGTTTTTCAATATTTATTTTGTGTTGTTAAATTTTGATGTCGTTATACCAATAGCTCCTTCCCTATTTATGTACTTAATTATAAAATTGAATAAACATCTCGCTTCTCGATTTAGACGAATTTATTTTTATTTTAAAAAAGTGTCTTTGAAAAATATAAATGAGTGTTATTTCTGCATACATCATATATTTAAATATATTAAAGTCAATGTATATAAAAAACTGGCACTTTTAATTAAGAAAAACCTCAAGCTTTTGCGTTTAGGGCGTGCACCTCATTCGTTAATATTTTAAAAGTTATTATTCTTATTTAATTTTTATCAGATTATTAGCAGAAGTCTTATTATAATATTAAATACTCGTAGTTGCCATTAATGGTACAAGCAATATTTTATTTCCGAAGCTAAATTTCTTTAAAACATTTTACATTTAAAATCAACTACGTTACAAAAATTGTAGTTTAAAAAATTCACTATTTTCCTTTCATTAAACACAGTGAGGCTGAAGATTCGAACTAAATGGCACTTTAAATGGTTTAACGGTTTAAATGAAGTTCACTTTATTTATTAATTGTGAAATTTCCCTTGAAAATTTCTTTCGCTTCTTGATTTCTTATTATTTTTATAATAAAATGAAATTTCATTAGGGGTCGATTCGATAATTTGTGAGTGGATGGAAATCTATACCTACCTATAATATTAATACGTGAAGCGAAGACTTTGTATACACTTTTACGACAATTCGGCGAACGAAAGAGTATGAAAGGGGAATGCCAAGTTTTCATATTAAACTCGGCCAAAACCGACAAAGATAAATTATACTTTATTGAAAATGGTAAAAAAAAATTAAATTAAAACTATAAATTACTTTTCTGTTTGAAATTCGCCAAAAAAAGTTAGAGCTTGA
Organism: Junonia grisea; assembly: GCA_018235645.1. Taxonomy (NCBI): domain Eukaryota; kingdom Metazoa; phylum Arthropoda; class Insecta; order Lepidoptera; family Nymphalidae; genus Junonia; species Junonia grisea. Next base: position 4,454 of record DVXP01002776.1, on the reverse strand, counting down.
AAAGGAAATATCACGTGATTTTTCTAGCATGATATTTTTAGAACCATTCAGACCCGGTAAAGTAGCTCAATAGATTTATTGAAAATATATTATATCTATTACATTAATCTACAATACCGTGCACAAAACACGGATATACTCAAAAATATAACCAATATATTTTTTACGATAATGTTATAAGAAAACATATTGTGAATGTTATCGGTTACAATAAAATCATATTATGAAAGTTTTCACATCAAATCAATATAAATAAAATAATTAATCAACTGTATTATTGTATTTCTAATACTATTGGTGATATGAAATGCGTCAGTTATGTGGGTAATAATTTAAATAGTTACTTAATTAAGTAACTTTTTAAATTGAGGTCTAATCAATGAAGTTCTTCAACTTTCTTTTCAATAACAAAAGTCATTTATTTTTATAATATAAATTAACAATATTATAGAAAGTATGTCGGTTGCTTTTTTGATTCGGGCCTCATATTGGCAATTCCCTTTGACATAGTTGAACCTTACATGGAGAACAATTCATAAAGTTAATATTTTTAATGAATTATTTATATATATTGTATAAAGTCAAAGTTATTTGCAATAAATACGTTAAATTATTTAAAATAAAAGTTTTCCACACATCTGCACTACAACCTGCATACCTTGTAACAATAGGTACTAGGTATCAGTCACAACATCGTCAGATGTCAAGGCGTCTGGTTAAAATAATAAAATAGAAAATTATGGGCGATTCCATCGACCACAGAGAGGCCTCTAGTTTATAATAAAATAAGGAAACGGTACCTTTAGCGTAGCTACTATGTAGTTACAGAAGGGTGAATAAATATAAATTTTAAATATAACAAGATAGAGAAATATTTGTGGATATTTTTTAAAGTTTTGCTTTTATGACATTATGTCACATCTTAGACAATAATGTAATTTGTAACATATGCATAATATTGTAGCACACGTGTACCTACACATAGAACATAGATTTGTTAATTATAACTTTTTAACCTTTGAGTACACTTAGTGGCTTTGTGAGTGGGAAAATTGTGTAATCTTACGAGAGACTACAGTTCCATTACAACTAAATTATTCTTATAAATTGAATGTACAAAATATTTAATAATATATTTATGGGAATATTTTGTATATTTACATTAATGTTATAGACATTTATAATTAAATAGGGAATATTCAATTCCCTTCTAGAAGTAAAACTACTATGGGTTCTATAAAAAAAGAGGAAGAAGAGTTTAGCTCTAGGCGCACTTAAGACATTTTTGGCACCCTCTAGTCGACGATTTTATCTTTTAGATTTTAAAATGCTGAATTACCTACTGACTCGACTCGACTCGGCGACTAACCTTAATTGCCTAATTTACGTATTCACATTGAAATGTAAAAAAAAAACAACAATATTTAAGTATATCAATTTTGTTTGGCTTTGTTCACTTATGGTAGAGTTCCAAATAAGAGTAACAAATTATACATTAGTCATCTACACTACCTACCTAGTACCAACATACGTGTACCTAAATCTTTGTAAACGTTGTTAGGTACATATTTTAAGAATGTCTTCGATAGCCTAAACCTCTCACTGCTTTTATACTTTATGTAAAACATGTAAAGAGCTACCTAGTACATGTTTCACACGACAAGTAGTTTCTTAACAACCTTAAATTAAATATATAACCTTAAACGCGAAATAAATTGATATAAATTACAAACACATGCCAATATCGCCGAGGGCGATCGGCTGGCTAGGTGCGGTATCGATTCGCGTGATAACGCGCCCGACGCTGTACGACTGTAGGCAACTCGCACTACTGTACCTATACGATATATGTGTGTACGTACAAGTCAAACAACCTGCTGCAAACTTCTCGTAAATTAGGTACGTCGATCATTTAAACTGGATGCTTGGAAAAGGATTCGTTCATTCAAAGGAGTCATTCATTTAACGAGATTATACCTTATACATATTTCGATATTCAAGAACGACCGTCTTAAAGAAATTTTTCTATTTGTAGAAAACAGTAGGCACTTTTTTAGAGGAAAGTTGATCTTTGAACCATCGCACTACGGGTACATTAGATATGTCTAAAGCGATTGTAAATACCTACTTACTGTCTCTAGTTCTTAAATTGAGTTAGTTAGTTCTTAAATATATTTTGTATATCACGGAATCGGCTTGTTAAGATTTTTTTTATTTATAAATAGGTAGGTACTTTTTTCAATTAGGGGATATTTCGACTGCTGGGACATGGTAGTGGCTTCTTTCCAGCTGCATATTTAGTCCACTCGGTTGTTCATTTACCCGCTGTTATATAAAACTAAATAAACACGTAGAAGTAGTTTTAATTAATTTTCCACCTGTGTTTGTGTTGGGGGATGACATGATGTTCACTCGTAATTAATTTCAGACGCAACGGACGCTCTCTAAACAAATAATACGATAAGGCTCCACACAAACGTTCGGTTTTCAGATCCAGTTTCCTAATGATATTTTCAGATTCTGAAAACCGAACGCTCCAATTAGGTACATATAAAATATTCGTCAAGACGTTCTTAGCGTCGGCAATGAAGGTATAGAAGTCCCGTTAATAGCCCCACTTTATACCCGTCAAACAATTTAATATTAGTCAAATTCACCCGCTCGCAATCAAAATCCTGAACCAACAGTTTGAATAAAATAAATCCCGCAGTTCCAAATACACTGCATGGCAAATAATCGTCGCGCTCAATGTTTTTGTTGTCGGGTGTCGATGTTTTTAGCCAAACAATCGGTCCCGCCCGTGTTTCAGTGGGACTGTTCTGACCAAAAATCGAGACTCACTCAAGCGATTTTTTTACACTTCACTCACACGATACGATGTAGCATAGAGTCGTACTACAGTATTTGTCATTTTTGACGTAGAATGTATGCACTGGATATTCTGTAGCAAGTTTTTAACAATTCAAATTTGATATACTGAATAAGCGAAATGACTAAATTCACTTGAGTGAGTCTCGATTTTTGGTCGGAATAGCTCTACAGGTCCACGTTGAATCGATACAACTCTCTCCGGCTTTAGCAATGCATTTCGCTTTTCTACCGAGTGCCCAGGATTACTTAATGTACAGGAGAAATGTCTTTTTATAAAATCCTTTCTTCATTTTAACTTACACTATTAATTAACTTATTCAAACTAATAATTGTAAGTTATACTTTATTTGATATATTTTTTAAAAGGATATAGTTATTATTTACTTGTAAGTAGGATGCGGAATGGTAATTATGTAGGTACAAAAAGAAAATGGTAAAAATATTGTCATGTGTATTAACCAACTAAGAATATTTTAAGGAAAGTTATAAACTAGGTGTATTTTTGGCGTAAAAAACCTTATTATCACTCATCACTCATCAGTATACGTTCATAATAAGTATCGACTATATGTTTATTTAATATAGCGTCGAAGAATCGCAATCATTATCGACAGTATCGATTCGATACTATGAGAGGCGAATAAACTCTCTTTGTTCAACTTTGGTAGCACTATCTTACAATGGTAAATATAAAATTATGAAGCATAGAAGATGTTTAATAGCTTACAAAATATTACTTAATTTTGAAGAAATTAATAATAAATCCCATTAGTAAGGGAGCCCAAGCGGGGATTTTTGGATTTACTCGAGCGCATCAGAAAATCATATGGAGAAAAACCTTGCACCCTATAATGTACCCCTACTATATATAACACTTAATATTGGTGAGTTTGTTTCAAACTGATCTATTAAAGAAATTATTCCATATAATTATCAGATTATGACTTAGGACGACAAGACATCAAGACGAAGCATTTAAATAATAAATAATCGAACGCGCTGGAGTATTTAAAGCTAATTCATGGTTACGACTTTTTTTGCATTTTCAAATGTCAACCATGACTTTGGTCACATTCAAATCGTCAGTCTTTTGAATAGGAGCTATGAGAGGGTTCACTAAATATTCCCTGTCAATATCTGTTGCGATCGAGTATTTCCATGTGATAGTTTCTTTATTTTTTACATTTTCGAAAACCTGTACACACTCCCCCAGTGAAATGAAAAACATCGTATAAACATTTTTTTCTTTTTAGCATCTAATATTCCAAATACAATAGGTCCTCACGACGCTCGAGTAAATCCATATTTAGCATCACGGGCTCCCCTGCCACAGTGTGACAGACACAATTTAATCAACACTATACATGATATTTGTGAATCAGCCTCTGGTTCTAAATCAAAAGGTAATATTTGTTATTCAACTTATTTTCTCTAAACGCGAATTCTGTGACATCCATTTACTCTGCACTGTGTACTGAACTGTTAAACATATATACGATTGTGTATATGTCGCAGTCATCTTGTTGAATCCGCTATCCAATTGAATCACTAGGCCGAACGTTGATTCAACAAACGTCACTCAA
>DVXP01002775.1:0-12203 GCA_018235645.1 Junonia grisea | reverse complement strand
CTCAGAAAGTTTCATTCTCAATGATTTGCCGTTTTAGAACAATATAGAACAAACCTAGCACAACCGTCAAAATATTTCTAAATCGAAAGTGCGGTGCTAACTTCTCGGAGGTCAGTTGTGACCTGGTCTATGACCCATATCAATTTAATTATTGACTTTCGGTAAACCCTGTATATATTTTGCCTGCTCGGTACTTCAAAATGTTGTAGAATAAAAAGATTATTTTAAGCTTTTCAGTTTACTTTTGAAGTCGGTTTAATTTTATGTTAAAAAGTTAGATAGATATTATTTTGTACTTACTTTTATATTTTGTACTAGTTACTATTGATGATCAATAAGAAATCATAAAAGTAATCGAATTAAAACTTAAGATTTTCTGGTGACCATTTCTGGTCTTCATCATCAGTTCCACTTCTTCAAATGCTACTTTTCGTGAGCAAATGACCGAGTTACTTTAAAAATAACCGAAATTGCAATAGGTGTTGCCTATAATTTTTGAGGAGTTCCCTCGATTTCTCCAGGATCCCATAGATCCTGATATCCTTGCAATGGGACCACATATATTTTTTCAAACAAAAAAAGAATTGTGAAAATCGGCCCAGAGTAATCGGTGTACATACATAAAAAATACCGACTGAATTGATAATCTCCTCCTTTTTGAAGTCGGTTAAAAATACTTTCTCGAGGGTCGCTTCGTGAGAGAAAGTCCTAAGAATGAAAAATTGCTGCAATCTTAAAATAATAAAAATCTACTAATTCCATTAGTTTCCATATTCCTCAAACAAATATTATCGATATTTGTCACTGTTCAGCGTTTGTGAATTATGAAAATTATGATCAACAACAATTTCTTGGTAGGTATAAAATAAAATAACCTTTATTAGATGTCAACTTTTTGAACATCTAAGTAAGAATAGTCTCAATTACGAATATTTCAATATTTTAATTTTAGAAATACATAGCGTGTATTTATTACATATTCATAGTTCTTGCACTCACAGCCTCAAATATCAAGTTTGTATTTATTTTCTTTTTCAGTTCTTTTCTTTGTTTTCAGGTTATTTGTGATTTTGTACTTTAATAATTAGAAGGTTGAACTCATCATTATTGTTTTCCACATTACACAAATTGAGATATTGCGTACCGTTACCTATTTTGTGTACTGTAACAAATAGTAAGTACTAAATCTTTGGAGAACAGAAGCAATAAGATCACAGTTTGTGTCACAATTGATTGTCTGTTGGTGGATATTTCTGAGTAATTAGTAGGTAAACTATCTTTTCTACTTCTCCTCTACCATATAAGCATTATGGATGCCAAATTTCATACACCTCAATTTGCAGAGTTTCCATATAAAGAGAGGTCAATTTTCGATTTATTTATATTATGTGCTCAGTTTCAAATTTCTCTACTGTAACCTATTAGTTTCCATATTCCACAAACATAGATATTTCCTATTGTTCTCTGTGTTTGTGGACTGTGAGAACTCGTAGGTGTTTAACTTCGAAGAAAAGAAGATCGGATAAATAAGAATAAATGTGTTTAGTTTCTAATTCTATTTTTAAGCTTATCTCTTATATTTTTAAGTTGTCTATTTTTTACTTTTAGGAATAAAAGGTTATCTAGATAGAAGAGAATGAACAAGACCATCATAAAAGGCTTATTGTTTTCCACATTACACAAACTGAGATATTGCATATTATTACCTAAGTTTGTGTACTGTGACAAACAGTAAGTACTTTATCTACGAAAAACAGAAGCCTTTAGAAGATCAAAATTATGTAAATTATTTACTTAGTTTCAAAGGTGTTTTTTTTTTTAGTTCATGACGAATTAAAAGCGGAAATGAATAAGAAACTGAATCAAAAACTACTCCAACTAAAGATTTAAGTTAAATTTTTTTCAACGTTTGTGGACGACGAGAATTAGTAGGTTTTATAATTATGAAGAAATAAGAAGATTGAAGTTAACTTAGTTTATTGGTTTCCATATTCCACAAACATAGATATTTTTCAATGTTACCTGTGTTTGTGGACTGTGAGAATTAGTAGACGTTATATCTGCGAAGAGAAGAAGAAATAAGAAGATTACAGTAAGATTGAAGTTAACTTAGTTTATTGGTTTCCATATTCCACAAACATAGATATTTTTCCATATTACCTGTGTTTGTGGACTGTGAGAATTAGTAGACGGTACAACTGCGAAGAGAAGAAGAAATAAGAAGATTAGAGTGAGATTGAAGTTATCTTAGTTTATTAGTTTCCATATTCCACAAACATAGATATTTTTCAATATTACCTGTGTTTGTGGACTGTGAGAATTAGTAGACAGTATATCTGCGAAGAAAAGAAGATTACAGATGCAAGAAAAATACAAAAATGTTGAGCATATTAGTTTCCATATTCCACAAACATAGATATCTCTTACTATTGTCTGTGTTTGTGGACTGTGAGAACTCGTAGGTGCTATATCCATAGAAAGCAGAAGCGATAAGAAGATAACAAAAACAAGAATATATGTACTCAGGTATTTTTTCTATTTCATTTTAGTTTTTAGTCTGATTGTTATTTATATAGATTACTTCCGTCAATTCACCATCGGTCACAATTTATTTATCATGTGCATCTTAAACAGCAATCGTTGCTTAGCAACACAAAGATAACTCAGTTATTAGCTTCCGTATTCCACAATATGTTTGGTCACTGTAACCTATTAGTTTCCATATTCCACAAACATAGATATTTCTTACTGATCTCTGTGTTTGTGGACTGTGAGAGCTAGTAGGCGTTATATCTACGAAGCAAAGAAGGAATAAGAAGATCACTACAACATGAAATGTTCAGTTTAATTTTTATAATCTTGTTTAAATTTCTATTTCTTTATTTGGGTTCTACAAATACAAACAACCTACACGTGTAATTGTATTTGTAGAACCCAAATCTGATAGTGTTTTCGTTTTCTTATCGATTTCGGCGCCACTTTCAGTTAATTAGACGAAATATTTCTACAAATTCTATGTTGTCTTAATGTTGTATGAAAGATATCGTTTAAAATAAAAATATTGTAAAAAACGGATACCGATTTAAAAAATCTTAAGAATATGTTGCACTAGACATCATTATCTAAATATATAACTAATAGATGATTATTAAGTTTATTAGTTTCCATATTCCACAAACATAGATATTTCTTACTAATTTCTGTGTTTTTGGACTGTGAGAACTAGTAGACGAAAAGAAGACGAAGAAAAGAAGATTACAGTAAGAATCAAAATAACTTAGTTTATTAGTTTCCGTATTCCACAATATATTTACTTACTGTAACCTATTTTCCATATTCCACAAACATAGATATTTCCTACCCTTATGTGTTTGTGGACTGTGAGAATTAGAAGTTCTATCTACGAAGAAAAGAAGACGAAAGATTACAGTGAGAATCAAGAACATATAGTTTATTAGTTCCCATATTCCACAAACATAGATATTTCTTACTGATCTCTGTGTTTGTGGACTGTGAGAATTAGTAGACGTTATATCTACGAAGAGAAGAAGATTACAATAAGAATCAAGAAATCAAGATATCTTAGTTTATCAGTTTCCATATTCCACAAACATAGATATTTCTCAGTATTACCTGTGTTTGTGGACTGTGAGAACTAGTAGACGCCATATCCACGAAGAAAAGAAAAAATAAGATCACTATTCACTACAACATGAAATTTTCAGTTTAATTTTTGTAAATATTGCTTAAATTTTTACTTATTAATTATAGGGTTCTACAAATACAAACAACTTACACTTGTAATTGTATTTGTAGAACCCAAATTATGGTATTGATATCGATTTTGGCGCCACTTTGAATGAATTAGACGAAATATTTCTACAAATTTTATGTTGTTACAATGTTGTATGAAGAATGTCGTTTAAAAAACGAATATCGATTTAAAAAATCGTAAGAATATGTCGCATCAGGAATCATTATCTAAATAATGTATCTATCTAAAAGATATCTACTTGGTGTTCGAAGATTCAATTTTGTAACAGAGCGATACTAACGCCATCTCTTATATCGCTATGAAGTTGATGCATAGTTTAGTTTGTCAATTACTATATTTGCGCGCGAATATTAAACTAGAGCAATACCTGTCTTCTGTATAAAATATATAAGATAACGTAACCAATTTTTTAAGTGTTCTGGACCCCCTCCCACTTTGGTTATCATTCGTAGCACATATTAAGAAGCCCCTCCCCCATTCCCTATTGTTTGAGTCTGTTAAGTTTTTAGTTTATCCGTATTTCGACTAATTTTTGCTAAACGATATTTTGACTCCAACGTGCCAAACATGTAGACGCTCCCACCCCCTTTTGTAACCTAGCGTACTAAAGACCTCTCCTCTCCCTCTTAGATAGGTACATTCTCTAAGCATAGGCAAGATGTATTGCATTGTATAGCGTTCAAATACTTTATCAATGATAGATGTATGCATGAACGTGTGAAACTTTTTATATAATAAAAGAATAAAATTGAATTATTTTGTTTTCTTTTCCTCAAGCAATTTATACCGAAAACCTTTAAAATTCGATGAGAGCCTATAAATAATATTTCCATTGCTGCACAAAGGCTTTTTTTAATAGATAAGTACATAATGTAGGGGTACTTAATATATTCCACTGCTTTGCTGAACTGACAAATATAAGTCTTAGAAATTCCTCAACATACAAAAATTTCTCAACTATACATTAAAATATTTTATTCATGAAATCAGGTTTAAGAGTTTGTCTGTACTTTACTTGATTCAAATAAAACTCTATAGTTTTTTACTCTATGGGTTTGTATGCAATTTAAGCAATTAATTGAAACAAAAGATAATACTTTTCTTGCAATCAAACTTTCTTGAAAAAGTAAAACGATTTTTAAGTAAAATTTCTTTTTATCAGGATCTAAATATTAGTGTGTGAATATTAGTTTTCATTGTTAATTTCAAAAGCACTGTCAATTAGGTTTTTTATTTAATTCTTTTGTTTGGGTTTTTAAATGTGCAGGTGTATTGTGAAAAAATTCTCATTAAAATTGGTTTGTATCATTTAATCGCCCTAAAAATGTACAATACAGATGCTGACATTCCCAAACAGCATAACAAGTGTAAAGTCGATGACAATACTCACACGCAACGTGCAATAACTGGCTTAAAAATTATTATCACCGGCTTCTGACATCATTATACTGAGAATATACGCATAACATGATTTCGGATAACAGTCTACAAATGTATCAGGAATAGGAATAATTAAGTGTTTACGTACAATATTTTATTTGCAGATTTTTTATACTACATAATTAAATAAATTGCGTTTCCTGATGATGCACTGAAAGTGTAACACTTAACACATAAGTCCTCGCACCACTATGAGGGTGAGGTTTCACACATTCGATTCCATGGCCGTCCACTCCAGATAGTATACACTGAAACCTCGTAGGATGGCAGTAGTAGTGTTCTTAAAAGTAATTAGCTTAGAAAGCGAACAGCAGCAAGAAGGCCATCATAAGACAGAAGAGACCCATGGCCTCGGACAGGGCGAAACCCAAGATGGCGTATGAGAACAGTTGCTGCTTGAGGGAGGGATTCCTGGCATAACCGATGATGAGGGAGCCGAACACCGTTCCGATACCCGCACCTGCAATTCGACAACAGTATTGTTAATAAGCAGAATAAAAAATGTACTGAAAAGAATTACATAATACAAAAATCATTTAAATTTTTTTATCAAGTGATTAGATAACTGCTACAATATTAAACACTTTCATTAGAACTCTTTAATTTTACATACTGCTGATAACATTTAATTTGGTAAAGAAATGGGTTTCAAAACAGTCCAAATTTATAATTTTGCTATTTAAATTTAAGGTATAGTTAACTTTAAATTGACAAATAAATCTTTTAAAACATTAATAACATAAAATAAAATACAATACAAAAAGCATGCAGCATGTACTCACCTCATTTAGCCACCACCAACACAGCATGCAAACATATTAGTGCACACATCATGCATATTCAAGTAAAGGTGCTCCAAGATAATATACACTGTACATAAATGTCTTAAAAAATTAAAAAGCAAATAGCATAAGAAAGGCGATCATCAAACAAAAAAGGCCCATAGCTTCGGACAGCGCAAATCCAAGGATGGCATATGAAAAGATTTGCTGCTTCAGTGAGGGATTGCGTGCATAGCCAATGATTAAACATCCAAACACCACACCAATTCCAATACCTGTCGGTGAAATTAAGTATAAATCAACCGACCCGCTTTATTAAAAAGGTATTAGGGATAATCCATCTATATGTAGTTCATTGAGCTTCATTAACACTCATAGTAAAATAAGGTAGTATTTTAAAGTAAGCCAATGCCCTTTAGACAGGGCCTAACCTAATTACTAAGTGAGTGCCTGAAAATCAATAATTCCTCCATCTTACATGTTATGCAATGTTGGGAGGTTACATAAATTTACTTTTTTCATAGGAAATTGTTAATTATGGTCAATTATTATCATTTTTAAACCACCCTTATGAGACATCTCTTTCATATACATAAATCTTGTTAGAATAACCCAATTTTAATTGACAAAACATGGGACTGGCATGCAAATGAGTATTTCTAACTTAAGTTAATTTTTCATGATTTGGGTGAGTAAAGCGAAACAAAACAAGACATTGCGCGTGAAAAATCACGTAAAACTCACCGGATCCGGCGACACCGACTGTCGCAGCACCAGCACCAATGAATTTGGCAGCGGAGTCAATGTCCTTCGTGACCGAGGTGGTCTGGAAGGAGCGGACCGCTGAGAGCTGGGCGGGGGCAGCGGGAACAATCTGTGTGTGGCTGGGCACTGCCGCCAGCGGCCTCACAATAGCTGTGTTGCTGAAGATCTGCAAGATACAGATTAAATAAGCACATCATTGTTATCTGTCAAAAAAAAAGTTACAAATGGTTCTACAAAATTTAAATGAAAAGATTAGGCAAGATAATTAATTATTACTCTGATTATATTCGGTTTATAGTAAAGGAAGTAATTTGATTGAAAATCTTAAGTTATAAACAATTCTGTCACTTCAGTTATCACCTGATTGTGTTGTTATATAATAGTCGAACTTGATAATGAAAAATTAATAATTTGTTGCAGGATATTATAACTTAGTAATCCCTAAATCTGGCCTTAACCTTAACTTAATTTAACTTAGAAAATAATAATGGTTAAGAAGTGTCATTATGTAAAAACTCTTCAAAGTTGATCCGTACATAATTTCTATTGCAAATATTCACACCATTAATGTTTTATATTGTTTTAAATTGATTTAATCTGATAATAATCGGTACTTACAGCAGACCTGGCTGCAGGGGCGATCAATCTAGCAGCAGACAGCATTTTTGTGTTGATTTGGGTGCGGCGATCGAGAACTGAAATAAATATTACACTTGTAAACGATAAGCTGCTTTACTTGAAGCGATTTGTAATAAATTGACTTTAGGAGACTTGACAGTTTGACCGCAGAGCGTTACGTAATTTACTGGGGCTACGTAACGGAGTTAGAGATAGAGTTTAGTGAATATCTGCGAATTTACGTAATTGACTATAATGATAACACTAATCACAGAGTTCTACCGTAAGAACGAGTATATTATCATATATAATAATATACGGGAGGCGGCGGAAAATGGCTGAATCGGCGATCTATATCGTTTCAGATTCTATGTCTATCTTCAATGATAACTTACAAAATCACTGTAAAATATTTGCACCGACACACACTGTGCGCTTTTCTTTAACGATATGAGCACTTTTTGTTCGACAATACTCAAAGATTTTAACACTTTTTCACGATTAGTTTGTTCACAATTTCTGTGACACTTACCAAAGAACACCGAGAAGGAGGAGACCGGCCTTTGGAATGTTCAATTTCTGAGTGGTCAAGAGAAACAGAGTATAAATTCCGAGCTCGTATTGGCTGATTTGCGCAGTATGCGCAACTTCCTTTCGGCGCAGCCAACTATTGATCGAGATGCGCGAATGACATAAGCACAAAATACTAACTACTTGAAATATTATGTAAGGATTAGTAAGATTTTTTTATTAAATGTAAGAATAGCTCTTTTTATTTTTAAATCAGTTTAGTAATATTTGATTAGTATAATATCTTTTAAAATAAAACTCATATTTTAGTATATATTTTTGAAGCATATAGTTCTACATTTGACTAGTCCATTATTCTACATTCGACATGGCCGTCTTTATGCTGAACATATGTAAATTTAACGGATGTGGCATAACATTTCCACGGCTTTCGGATTTAATTGAACACATCGAAGATGTCCACATCGGTGAGTATCAAATATTTTTTATTACATTCATCCATATTCATTATTTCAAGCATGCAAAAATTACATTGACCCTCCCATAATACGTCTTATCAATATATCAAAGTTGCCAACATTGATTAACATTAAGCAGCAAATACAAATTAAATGCGGGAATTGATGTTTTAATATATCTATTGCTATAAATAATCCTTAACTATTTTTCGGCAAATGATGTGTAGATTTTTCGGCCTTATTTATTATTGTAAACATTGAACAGCTGATACGAGTCGGAAGTGACAACTTTGAGAAATTAAAATAAATATATTATAAAAATTAAGCGGCGTGTTATCTTTTATATTTTTCAGATTATGATCCAGCAGTTGTTGAGCAAAAGGAAGCTTCACAGCCAGCATGCATACCGCTAAGTTATGTCTTAAAATTTTTCACGGAAGCTTCAAGGCGGGAAATTCAAAATATGCCAGCGGCGGCCGACGTGCGCAGACGATTGCTTTCTGCACCGAAAACTCCATCTGTCCGAAGCAGTACACCTACAGGTTATTGCTATTAGATCTTAACACTAATGTACGTTGAGGTTTATGTATATTGCTAATTTATATATTTATATTATTAAACTTAATTGTTAGTTTATCGAATTAAATCCAAAGTTTGTTACTTAGGTATATGGGTAACCATGTAACGTGAAATTGTACCTATAGGAAGGATCAGAAACATAAAAGGCTTAAGTATTTTGAAATAATGGAAAAGATTTTCTATCCTACCCGGATCTACCGGATCTATTTTTACAGTCATTATAAATAAAAAAATCATCTTAATCGGTTAAACGAAGGTATGCGCCGACCATAAGACTAAATATAGGTACCAATTTTTAATATTAACACAGGTAATATTTAAGGATATCTATTCACTATTTGTTTTAAACATCTTACTCCAAATGAATATCTACTTTCCTATTATTTGTATTCTGTGTAACTCGTAGGAAAAAAAAGTTATTACCCCAACCAAAGATCTACAAAACAAACAAACAAAACAAACGTGGATTTATTATTATTTTTTGGTTCTTTAATTTTTAAAAATAATAAAAAAGGTTCTGGCAATTTTTAAAATTTTCCTCTCTGTGAAGACCATTCTCGTACTTCAAGGAATATTCTAAAAAGAGAATTATCGCGCAAATCTCTCAAAAAGTTCTCGAGATTTGCGCACATTCAGCGTTACATTTTCTACACTAATATTATAAAGAGGAAATAAATGATTGTATGTTTGTTTGAAATGAATAGACTCCGAAACTACTTGACCGATTTGAGTTTTTGTTATTGTTGGGCAGCTACACTATATGCGGTGAACATAGGCTTTATTAAATTTTCAAAAAGATAGGAATACTCCTGCTAATTCAGGCCGGTCTGCTAGTTATATAGTAGAAGATAGACAATGAAATAAATTAATTATTTTATACACTCGAGGATATTTTACGCGTTGCAGGGAGCGAGGTGGATGAAGACGAGCTGATGAGCCCTTCCGAGGACAGCAACGACTCCTGGACCACCGTCGAGGAGTACAGCTCCGAGTTCATACTGCGATATGGTGTTAAGTGAGTATGGTTGTCATAGTTATAGTACTGGGAAAAATTCAGATGAGTTAGAAAGAAAACGTCATTTTTTTTAGTAATCATCGAAAAGCTGCAAGATTTTATTGTAGAGGTGGTAATATTTATGATTATTATACATATTTTACCCAAATGCGGTAAAGTTGTGTTTGACCAGTATTGTTAGAGCCATTTGACAGGCTTAAACGTTTTTGTTAAATGAATTTATATCCATCGATATAGGCTGTGACCTAATAATTTTTATCGCGGTCTGGGTGCTTTTGTTTGTGGTGCGTTTCCAGAGTTCTGACACATGATTGTGTGATATTCATAGGCGGTTGCTAGGGGTGTAACCAGTGCTAGTGATAGTGAGTTTCTCGGCGAGAAACTTTTTTTTTGTCGCCTGTTCATTTTTCTATCACTACTATGATTTATTCGTGTATTTTGCGCTCTTATAATGCCGGTGGAACCATCTCCAGCTGTGCTCCAAAAGCCAATTACTGCTATGAAATGGTATTGTAGCCATCATTTCGGCGCTTCTCCAGAACGTACGCCCTGTGCTTACACAGCGTACTATTGGTATAGCCCTATTTACGGAACTGGGTGTAATGTTTATTTTTACTTATTATTTACATAAATTGTTGCTTCTATTTCAGAATGAACGCTAATGCGACATCAGGAGCACTCGGTCCCGCGGCGCAGGAGAAGCCGTTCGCTTGTCCAGTGCCAGGTTGTAAGAAGAGATACAAGAATGTTAACGGCATCAAGTATCACTCCAAAAATGGACACAAGAAAGACGGCAAGTAAGTACATATCTTTATTTATAAAATAATATTACAGTAGGGTTACAACAGTATTTCTTTATTTTTCTGTTTCTGGGCAAAATATTTTTCTTCTATAAAAGTGTAGGATAGTAGGAAATAAATATGAGGTGCATAGCTTTAACGAATTTTATTTAATTCTAGTAGTTAACAGAGTTTTTTAAAGTTAGGAGTCTATCTCTTCTGATTAAAATCTATTTAAACTTTATTTATTATACTATCAATAGTAATTAAATCATACTATAAATTCTACATAGAAAGTATCCTGTTACGCCAACCCCAGCTCCTTATAGACAAAATGTAATTTCTGCACCTAAAAAGCGTCTCACTGCCCAAGAATATATCTGGAAGAAATGGGTATTTTTTCAAGTCTCGTTTCGTATAATATGTTGATAGATTGAATAATATGAAGTAGGTTTGATGTAGATTTGTGAAAAGAAGTATTTTTTTGTGTAGTGTATGTAAAATTTACAGTAATCACTAGTGAATTTATAGATCGTAGATATTATATCATGTATACTTCTTTGATTTTTGTTGATTTCAGGGTAAAAAAGGCTTACAAGTGCCACTGCGGCAAAAGTTACAAAACAGCGCAAGGGCTTAAAAGCCACTCGATATCTCAGCACATAGTGTCCACTCCTAACGATGCTCGCGCCAATGCGCCTAAAATGCCCAATCTCGTAGTCACAGCCTCCCCTGCCTCTCGCCCCCCTCCCACCCCCTCCCTAGACAACATCGACGCATCTAAACTAGTTCGTATCTATGACACCATTAAAACCAAAGATCTCCCTTCATTCACTATTCCCAAACATAATTTAACCCATCTAAACATCATAGCTGCAAATCAATCCCAAGGTATACGACATTCTGTGCTGCTGACGCCGACTTCATCCCCAGTTACCAGTCTTGATAAAATCAAATATGACAGATCTCCGAAGGTAACTGTGACGCAGGAGGCCACGTATGAAGTGTCGAGTTTGTCTATGTCCAGCGATCGTAGAGGCTAATTCTTTTATGTATGTATACGTTAGAGTTAACGCAGTTCCTATTTGAAAAAATGAAAAAAAAAATCATTTTTATTTAAATTCGTTTGTTGAAGGTGTTGATGTCAGTTGTTTTTTTTTAATTTTACTTATCTTTTTTATAAACGTGTCTAGTCAAATTACGCTTATTTGAATTCATATTTAATGACGTTAAAGTTACTTAGTTAAATATTTAATTCTAATGTTTTGTAAAAAATTAAAAAGTAAAAAATAATTTAACAATTCATTAGCTATTAAGAAATAAAATTATTCATTGACAATGTATCGAAACAAAAATATAGACATAGGTAGAGGTACCACTGCTGATAGTCGTCGTCGTCGTCAGCCAATCGCAGTCCACTGCTGGACATAGGCCTCCCCAAGTTTGCGCCAAACATCCCGG
>DVXP01002774.1:0-12203 GCA_018235645.1 Junonia grisea | reverse complement strand
AAATCAGTAACCTGTCAAAACTTAGGCTAGAATAAAGCAGACCCTGGCTAAGTCCGGGAAAAAATGCTAGGAGGAAGATTTAATTTTAACTATAGCTTCAGTATATATTTTCAAAGATTCTTGGATTTTATTCTTCTAGTTCTATGTATTTTTGAACCCCCGACCAAAAAGAGGGGTGTTATAAGTTTGACCGCTATGTTTGTCTGTGTGTCTGTGCGTCTGTCTGTGGCACTGTAGCGCCTAAACGGATGAACCGATTTGGATCCAGTTTTTTTTATTTGAAAGAGTGTTTTCTACCGGTGGTTCATAGACATGTGAAATCAAAATCGGTCCAGCCGTTTCGAAATTATCTTGCAATATGTGGATGTAGTTTTTTCAGGTGGAATTTTGCTACTCAATTTTCTAACAGATATCTTGCACCGATTGATCTGAAATTTTGTATACATATTAAGTTTGGATGACAGTATACGATAAAATGCGTGACTTTATTCTAAATTCAATATGGCGGACCATCCAACCTAGCAGAATAGTAATTTTTTTGCATTTTTACAACATGGGTATCAAATGAAAGGGCTTATTGAGAGTAACTCGAAAAATAATATGACGTAATTCTAAATCTATGATGGCGGACCATCCAAGCTAGCGGAATAGTTATTTTTAATGCATTTCTACAATATGGGTATCAGATGTGAAGATTTGTGGAAAGTAACTCGAAAACTAATGAGACGTAATTCTGAATCCAATATAGCGGACTATCCCAGATGGCGGAATTTCTACAATATGGGTATCAAATGAAAGGGCTTATTGAGAGTAACTCGAAAAATTATGTATGTGCATGAGTACGCGGATTTAAGCTCATATCGTATTGAGTACGGTCGGTATGTAAACCCCCCACGGTTTAATATTTTTTTCAAATTTACCCTTGTCTTGTACCCTCGACATTTTTATTGGTATAATTATATATCATTTCAATCATATCTATAATTATATTATCAGTCCGTCTTTAAATTATTTGTGTTCTTTTTGATAATTATAGTAATTTTTAGTTCTAGCAACATGTAATTATACTATAATTACTTGTTACTAGAATAATATTGAATAAACATAAGCAAGGCTAAGCATACTATAGCTAGGTGTAGAAAGGCTTACGTCTAAAACTACTTATGTAAATAATTTAGCCACTACGGGCGCACTTCTAAGATCTAGTGTCTATGGACAGTAGTGGCCACTTAAGAACAGGTGGCCCATTTACTAAACGACCTTATATATCAGTACACATAAAATCTAACTTCGGTATCAGACCATTTATTGTCAATTCTATATCATATTTTGAACTTGATCCTTTTAAACAAAGACTTGTAAAAATCTAACCTTTTGTTGATTAAAGATGTGCATCGCAAATATTTTTGATATTTCATCATCGTTCAAAGATTTACCTCAAAAATATGCACCTATATATTTTCTTCATAAACGAAACAAAACGTACAACGTCGATATGGGTGAAGTCACGTTAGAAATCCGTAACAGATAAAGGAACTGAAGGTTTAATAAAAACATAATGGCATTCAATGAAATGTGCCTACGGTAAGCGTTCGCGTAGAAACGTTAGCGATAAGCGACCGTGGACTCGTAACAACGTCCCCCACGTTTCGTTCCGTGTCATTGCACCACTGAACAGTTTACTTGTAAACTTATTACGATATTTTGTAATTCCTGGTTAAGTCATTGTAAAGTTTTATATGATAGTTTTGCGATGTTTTTGTAGGAAAAAATTTCAAATTATCGAAATGGAAAATATTAAGTAATTTAGATAATGAAAAAAAAATATGTTACGTATTAGCGTCATCGTCATATTAATGTTAAGATTAACGTGTCACCATTTGTCTATTAAGCGTTATATACGTACTTTTTTGCATGAATATAAAAAAAATTTGAAAAACAAAGTTTGTCAAACTCAACAATCTCACAGGATGTCAACAGACAAGTTTTATCTAAACAGAAAAAAAAATCCAAAATACTATAATCAATACATATTGTAAAGCAACTTTGTAAATAACATATGTAGGTGTTTCGTGAAAAATAAATAAAAACCAACGTGTAAATAGAAGCGATAAAAATGTTCAAACACAAGCTACAATGTCGTCAACGTGAAAATTGCGAAAGTCCTTACAGGAATTCCAATTCGTTTCGGCTGTTCTTTGCAATCGTAATAGTTCGATTCAAATTGTCACGTTCCAAACACTGCTCAGCATTCGAAAGACGGCGACAATTTTTCCATAAACCGCCAAAATGTCTGGTTATTTAGAGAACAGAAAGGGTCGGTTCGGACTATTTGATTGAGGCCCATTTGGGCTGAGCGGAAAAATACAAGGCATTATGCGGAATAATTTCGTGTATCAACCAGTTTTATCTTTGAACAAAAGTTTTGGTATAATTTCGAGGGTTTTACTGGCTTTTATTTTTAATTTGTTTTTGAAATAATAGCGGTGATTAAATGTAAATGTGGGATTTGAAATTAGGAAATAACAAATCTCTCTCTTTTAATGAAAGATGAGAAGTTTAATTTTGCTAAAAAGTTTTTATTCCGTTGTAGCTCAGTTGCTCAGTGCGCTTGACTTACCCACATTATTTAACTACTTTGTAGAAATGGTTTTTCGCTACAAATGAGTTCATCACTCGTGAAATACTTTTAATAAGATTTTGTAAAACTGCAATTAAGCCTAGTAAGCTTTTTTAATTACTTGATTTAAATTTTCATCCCCGTTGTTAAGTACCCTGTTTTATATTATTGATTTTGTTTTACTAGTTTGTATAAAACCATAACTAACATAACTATAATAAATACATTTAAGAAACTATTACCACTCAGTTAAATATACTATCAGTTAAACTACATCTGGCACTTTATTCTTCGGTAAAAGTAAAAGTAAATACAACAATATTATTACTATATACGATTTCATAAATGGCTCTCGGCTTTATGAATGTTTCTTGTCCAATAACAGAGGGTGGGTTTTGATAAATATTGCGAATGTTTATTTGACCACTGACTTCATCCCCTGGGTCTGACGGATGACGAATAGGTGTATTTGTGCGAAAAATTGTCTGCTCCACCAAGACACCCGGGAAAAATAGGATAGTTTACTGCGTATAACAATTTAGATGAAAGTTGGGTTAAGCTTGATTTACATTCTTCTAAGCTTGATCTACCTTCTCCCTAATAGGAGAAGAGGCCTATGCCCAGCAGTGGGATATGTACAGGCTGTGTTACATTCTTCTATATTAAATAACGTCAATTATCTTGTAATTAATGATAAAATAACTAATATAAAATTTGCAGTAGAAATTGAACCTGAAGATAGACAAGAAACTGACGTTCAGTTATATGAAACAACTTTGTAAAAAGATACAAAAATATTTATTAATATAGAAGTCAACATACCATACGCTAAATTTACTGCGATTTTAATTAATTTCATATTCATCAGAGTGAATTAATTCTGAATCATCGGCATTATAAAGCAGTGGTAAGCTGAGTGGGCATCAATTGCAAAATGGCAGCAATCAATTCCGGTAGAACGAACCGACCGTTAGCCGTTTACTACGACAGGCAATCAGTCTCGACCGCTGGTCCAAATGTTAATTTTGTTTATGACGGCATATATTCTAAATAAGATTTAATCGTTGGTGTTAATTGAAATTTTATCTACTTAGCCCATATAGGTATAACTGTTAAGAATGTTTGCCATGGAATAAAAGATTACAACTACCTAATTGCAATATAAACTAACTTTATAATCCTCAAGATAAATTTCAATGTTTTAGATATTTACATAACATTTTACTATTTTCTGATAACGTAATCTGGACGTATTAAAGAACCTTCTAGAAATCTTTAAGAAAAATATGTTTTATTTATTGAATACGATGTTGGCTAACCCTTAACCCTACATCCAGAGACATAATCTACTTCCAAACCAAAGAATATTATAACTTATACTCTTTATATTTTTGATTATTATAGCTTAAACCTAAATCAGGTAATTACCTAAAAATAAAACTATTGAAACAATTCCAATACCACCTATAATGCTTGTACCGGCTCTAACTTTGAACTGCAGTCCAATGATAAGTTAAATATAAGCCGTCCTGTATCAGATACGTAGAACGCGTCTGCCAAATTAATAGCTATTGTGCGGCGAGTTTCAGCTCAAACGCGATTAATGGCGATTTGCTGAAATGTGTCAGGAAATTCAGGATCGGAATCGTATTATCATGCGATACCGTCTAATTTTAAAGACAATGTGGATTATAGGTGCCTTCGTGAAACAAGACTAGATTATAGGGCTGTGCATTTGGTATAATAATTATTTAAGTTTCGGATTCTTTCATTAGATTAGCAGGGTTGTGCATGTGGAATAATAGCTATTATGCAGAGAGAACAAGCGCAAACGCGATTAATGGTGATTTGCTAAAATGTGCCAGGAAATTTGGGAACGGAATCTTATAATCATGACAACTTCTAATTTTAAATGCCATGTAGATTGTAGGTGCCTTCGTGAAACAAGATAGCCATACTCGTAAGATTAGTAGGGTTGTACAAGTGGTGTGACAATTATTTTAATTTCTTATTTATAGTGCGGTTGCATTTGTAATTGTGAAGCAAGCCAAGCAATCAGCAATTGTTTCATTAATAGAAAAATCCATTGACACGTCAAAAACGTGCTGCAATTAAAATACTGCTGTAATTACTTTAAACAGATTGAAAAATTCTCATAAATAAACAAATTTTAAATTATAGTTACATACACTGAAACGATTATTATGAAGAATCATTATTACGAAATAATAAAAAAATGTAGTTTTATTTATTAAACATAAATAAAACTACTATTTTTCTTATTATTAATCACAAAATCCAAAGGAAATATTAACCAATTACCGTCATTCATTATTGGTAACATCTCAGAAAAAGACAAATACGAAATATTAATCATTCACGACATTATTACGACGGCATTACTGGTTATATTTTATTCAAGATACCATAAGATAATCCTTATTAATTCAGTGGATGTAATTATTAACAATACATAATAAAATCGAAGCTTTGTCGGATGGGAGGCATAATGGAACTGCCTACAATAACGAGTAAAAAGCCAGTCCTTTGTGGTAAGAGCCTAGAAAAACTGCTCAGTGTATCTTCAATAGAACATCTGTTTGAATAATTAATGACATATCTTCTATATTTGCTTTAAAAAAATAAATATATGTGTTAACTTTATAATTTCTGTATTGCGACTGTCAGTACACATCGAAAGATATTATCGAAGACCCTGCCTTTAAATTGGTGATAATAAAGCCAAATTATGAAACACGCTTTGGAACTAATAAACTATATATTTCTATAAATATTTATAAAAATATATTGTTAGGATGGACAGAAAAACGTATTCTTCCTATTACACTATACTACAGATTACTTTAAAATTTAATCAATACAAAAATATAACGTGATTAACTTGAAGATAATCACAGAACAGTTTCAAAGGAAATCTTACGTGCACTATTTCAATTATAAGATTAGTTCATTCACAAGCTGCTTGGGTATCAGCTTAAATTGCATTTGCAATAATCCCTCAGTGAAAGAACATCTCAAAATAACCATCAACACGTGGTGGAGTAAATCCAAAATCCCTCTTTTCATGTGAACAAAGGATGGATCAATCTGCAGCAAAGGACTCTTAGTTGGTATCAATTAACTAAATAAAGAAATTATTTTGTTTCTATATTATAAAATACAATAGTGATATTAATATGAATTCATATAAAGGCGCAAATACTGAATAATGAGTATAAATCTTATGGCAATTTCAAAAGTTACATGTAATTTGATTTAGATCATGTCGTCAATGACAATACTGTCGGTAATGTAAAAGGTGTAATAATGTTTTACGACTTTTTGCAACTTCTTAAATGGGTATTAGTTGCAAATTCAATCAACGCTTAGAGAGAAGGAAGTAAAGAAAAATATTGTGATAAAAATTTGCTACTTTTATTTTGTTGTTTCTGTTTTGTTTTTGGACTCTCGACGCAGAGTATCCCAGAGGGACCCCTGAGTGTAAGACATTTATTTATATTTCAAGTGGCAGAGAGTTTGAAAAGTATTCTACGTTAATGATACTTATTCCATAGGGAGAAGAAATCATTTGTTTCATACATAAATGTTGAAGTTTGGCACAGTTAAAATATAAACTGCCAAACCCTTATCAAACACAATTTACATAATAAATAAACTAAATTTTATGAAGGATTTATTAGTCGTAATAATTCATAGCACGAGCAAAGTAATCTATTTAGTATTAAACGACATTGGCGGTAATAAAAGCAATAAAAATTATTAATACATTTGATTTGTACAATCTAGCTTTGTCGTCTAAATATTAAAAAAGATTTCTTACCGCCGTTCTTTCCCGCTATGAAGTCAAACTTTTGAACTTAATATTATATAGTTCAGTATCGAATATTCCTTTTTCTTAAACACTTATTTAATTATAAAAGGAATATTGAAATTATCCACTACAAAGCAGCTCCAATATTATATCCATAGTTCAAAAGAAAATGAACAAGGAAAATTTTACTCTAGCGAACTTTATTAAGAAGAGAAAAAGATTGATTAAAACAACTCGCTTGTTCACGAAGGCTTCAATAAAATTAACATTATAAGTTCATAAATCAAGCAACGAATGAAAGATATCCGGCAGCTAAATTAAACGTCACTTCATAATAAATCACTGTAGCATTTTTGAATGAATATTTCCTTAACGTATACGAAATGACCATTAATATTCATAAATAGGTTTTTCGTATTGATATAAAAAATAAAAATGTATTGAAAGAAAACTTTCTGTATGAAAAATTTTGACGTTGGAAACGTTAATGTTTTGTATATTCGGCGGCGTCCTTTCTTTCATTTCTTAGTATTTTTTTTATATTTCTTAAAGACGATCTTTATTTACTTTGAAAGGACCATTCTTCACTTCTTTAACAAATTGTCCTGAATCTTCACCTTTTAAAATTATGAATATAAGTAAAAATAAATACGGATATCTGTTTAATACCAGCAAAATTGTTTGTGATATGAGACAGAACCAATAGGCCAAGGATCAAATAATATAAGATTTGATATGGTCCAATGGGTAGAAGACATGGCAGCTCAAAATTCGAGTTTCATTTAGATAAGCACATCTTAGTTTCTCGAGGGCTCTTGTTTACAATTTATCTCGCGCTATCCATTGTAGGAAAACCAATCTACCGTTGAGTAGCGTGACGGATTAAACTAGGTAACGTTCTGTAACAAAGTCCTCGCTTCGCTACATTTACCGGCACTTACTTAAGAGTACTTAACCAGAATTTTATTTGAAATAAAGTTATATACTTAAGTGCATACCCGACTGTTATGGCTTAAAATAAAACTAGTGCTAGATTGATGGAGCTAACAGATTGTGGAATATGTAAGCGAAAAGTCTACAAAGTTATTTTGAGTTATGCAGTAGCAAAATTGAATTTTAATTATTTCAACGCAAACTTATGTTATGATAAATGTTTGCTTGAAGTTAAAAATCATATCAAAATTACATTTGCCTTGGATCGAAAAGATAAACTTAAAATAGCAGAACTTCAGATTCGAGATATACATATAAAGTTGAAGAGTTTTGAACGTAACAGTTGCAAAATCAAACAGCGCGATTTTATTTGCTTTTGAACAACAACAAAAATTTTGAACAATCATTGAAATGGACCAACCTATGAAAAAACGGTCAATGTAAAAATTGTAGGTGACTTGAAACATTTGAAAATAACAAAAAAAGGTTAAAAGAAATCTAATAAAATTAATAAAGATGAAACCACATGTGTACGAAATAATAAAACAGTTATGCATCACAATAATCATAACCGTTTACAAATAAAAGAAATGGAAGCAATAAGGGCTCAAGATGAAGGGTCCGTGATGTAATCACAGAGTCGCGTGACCGGCGTTATTGAATACGTGGACAATGGTCCAAATTGGATCCTCCCTTGACCCATAAGGGACATTCCAAAATCTTATTTGTGTAAACGTTCCTTGTTGGGAAATAGGGATCTGGACATGTCCTGAGAATGATTCGGAAATGTAAATTTGCGGTATTGTAGGATTTGAAAAAATATTTTGATAAGACTTTTATAGTACGTTGTGTAGATTTTTTTTCCATTAACCTTGCTTAAGTTGCTTTCAATAACCTTGCAGTTGGAGCTTCGCAAAAGTATTTATTTTATTTATACAAAATAAAATTTATAATTTTTTTTTAAGATGAAAATATTGCGATAGTTTAAAAAATAACCTCTATTTGTTTAAAGAAGTAAATGTGTAAACCTATAGAACTCAATGATTAAATAAGTCTTTATTTTTTTTTTTATTAGAAACGAACCAAAAAGTACTAAAGACCATTAACCAAATTTTATTTACTTTGCCTTTTGCCTTCGCTACCGGAAATGAACACTATGTGCGCAGAATTTGTTCAAACAATCCGAGATCGAGTAAGAGTAAGCTTAAAACATATTATTGCATCTTACTTAAAGTCATGACTAATAAATTCTATAATTAAAAATAATCGGTACATTATTTCAAACATTTTTTAGAGATGTTACTATCGACGCCAGATTGTCGAAATATTATGTATGTGTCCTCAAATTTATATTTATCATCAATTTATTACCAATAGTTTCTAATACATGTCAAAGGCTTTGTCCCGATAAGGTCAACAAAGAGTGAGATGTGACCACGTCTCAAGCAGTCGCAATTAGAAGTTGCGGCCAATAATACGTTTGAGGCTTTAGATGAACATATATCCTCGAAAACCGTATCCAATATCCTCCGCCTACGACTAACCGCATCAATTGTTCACTCCGGTGGTTCGTTAAACAAATTAATACCTAATTGCGCGTTCCCTCATCTCATCCCTTACTTGATCGAGTAGTCTTTCCTTTGTGAAGTACCCTCGTGTTCGAAATTTATCGTCTTACCGTTTAATGTGAGAGAAAATGTAAAAATTTATGGCTCCTTACGGTCGATGATGTCTTCGTATTTTTCTTGGATTTTCGCGATTCATTTCGAATTGAAGAATGTTTTTTTTTTCGGATTTAAATTGTGGTAATCTTTCACAACATTTCTAAGCTTTGAACAGTTGTTTTTTTTTATATATAAAGACAAAGAAAAATAATAATCACCGCAATAAACTTCTAAGGTATAATCCATAAGATCTAAACTAATTTGTCATGAATTAGAATTAAACGTTAAAACTGCAGCTGGTTCAGCCAAACCACTGTGTCGATTCTCACAATCATAGACAATGTACAGTCCATCTGAGATAGCAATCACCGATAGTTTTCAAAACATTGGATTGTTAGAACTTGTGCATAGATTGATTATTCCACCCACTAGTTGCAGCTGCTCGCCTTCGGTCCTTCTAAATAGCTGACGTTAGAATATTAGTTCTACCAATATTGTTGGACGCAATTCCTCGTTCAATCAAAGCCTATCATCTACATTGCTGTCTTGTCTCTGTTATTTCAATAACATCCCCTAGCAAGGACAGCAATGTAATTACCTTTTTGATATTTAATAACTGGTGAGGTAGATGTTGTTTACAGGCAGTTGATTAAAATTAAAATGCCAGTAGAATAAGTAATGACATTTCTTCTCAAAATAAATCATATAAAAAAAGACATGCTTCCAAAATATCGAAAAGATAGATCATAACAAAATTTTCATAATTGTTAACCAACAACTTATTAATGGAGCAGTTGGAAAAAGATTGTATTAGAAATAAGTTCGTATTTATTCAAAATATTTCCCACATAAATACTTTGGACATAAATGGTCCTAAACTACCACATCATTGAGAGCAATTTTACTAAAAAATGTATATAATAAAACTTGGGATTATTTCTCAAAAAACTCATTACTGATCTCATTATTCTTTAGAGCCATTCGATTCCATTCAAAATGAACACTTAATCTACATTCGGTAATGCATATTTGAAAGGAATGGGGATAAATCTCCAAATCTTTTTAGTCTTCTTTGATATCTATATCCCTATTGGATTGAGTCGAGGATCTTGGAGGAACTTCGATGATTTCACAAATATGCTGGCTGGAAAATTTCGAGATAGATTTCTATAAATGAGATCAAATTATATTATATATATATTTTTTTAATTAATTTTATTTATATTAATTTTTGAATTTTAATTTTTACTAATTTTACTTATCAAACCCTTGAAATTGAAAAATATTTAGCAGTAAATTGCAAAAAAAAAATCACATTTTTTTAAATAAAACAAGGAATTTCTATTAACATACTGATATCTAATTTTAAAATGAAGAATTTTTTGTAGTTCAGGCATTATAATATTTCTTCTATCTACATATTTGTCTGTCAGTTTTTTTGACACATTAGTATCGGTATAATAATTCCTTCTGAAAAATATTTACATTCAGTATTCATAAAACCGTTGAATCCGTGTTAAGTCGGGGCGGGTCGCGTATTTAATAATTTAACATGGGTTAACCCTTACTTCTGGTCTGAACACTTTCACAATTAGGTTCATTCTAACTAAGCTAGTAAATAAGCGGTTTTTAGCGACGTTAGCGTACGTCATACAGGATTATATTATTAACCCTTTTGTTTGTGTATTTCAGTATTGTTGTAGTGTTAATATTTAAATTATTTTAAAAAATGTAATAACGAAAAATATAGAAAGCTTGTAGAAGTTGTAATTCTGAAAATACTGTACTTAAAAACTTTGAGACCATAATTATTTTCAGAATTGGGTAGTATCTTATAATGAGTTTTAAAAGAACCGAAAAAAATAAATAAAAGAACGTTGATGAGAGTGAAATAATTAATACTTAGAAAATTCGCAATATTTCGTAATTAATATTTAGAAAAATGGTCTTGTGCTCGAATCAGACTATATCAACAGTATTTTAAGTTCATGTGTTCTACGTCGAAAGCGATCTTAATCATTGAATCGTGAAAAAACCATGAGACTTTGAGAGATATCCGCTTATCTGCAGTAGGACAGTGGGGTAAATTTAGCTTTATCTTTAACAGGAAAAAGACCCAAACATTAGGATTTAGAAGACATATTTCACCAGAAATCTAATATGGCAATCAAAGGCCAATGGACGTTATGTTAAACCTTTTAAATTTACTATTACGTATCTTTTTCCATAGTTAGAACTGAGATAGTCCCGTTGATAGTCGTGTAGTCTAAGTTTTCAAGTACTTTTCTGTTTAAATTCATGACTGAATAGTATTAAT
This sequence comes from Junonia grisea, assembly GCA_018235645.1. Classification (NCBI taxonomy): domain Eukaryota; kingdom Metazoa; phylum Arthropoda; class Insecta; order Lepidoptera; family Nymphalidae; genus Junonia; species Junonia grisea. The sequence goes on along the minus strand of DVXP01002774.1, from coordinate 837 downwards.
GAAATATGCATATACGCAAGGAATTTCTATAAAATCTACTAAATACATAGAAGCTGTACGTCGTTTCACTCGCGTTTATAGTTATGCGTTTATACTTCGATTCCTTAGACGTATTGTGATTGAATACTTATTTTAATATTTTCAATAAACTGCCTATAAAATGAAAAGAAATGAAAAGTCACATTAGTTAGTTAAATATATAAATATAGTTAATAATAGTTTTAAAATACCACCTACATCCAATACGACGAAACAAATTTTATACTTAATTACGGATTACTAACAAATAGTTAGCAATCCGCATTTAAGTTTGTCTGACATTGGAATATTAACTCAACATTCTCTCCGAAACGTTAAATGGAAACTTCCAGTATCTGCAGTAGACTTGTCTAGATACTCGTTTGCAAATTATGACTGTTCGCTGCAAACTCCATTATAACACCCTAATCTAGTGACCAAACAATATGGAGTCCTAAGTTCAAATTTATTAGTTTAATTGCTAGCATAAAGGACAATGGACTATCTTTGAGCGTTCTCTGCTCTTATTCTAAGTACTTTGCGAACAGCTGTAATAAACTTATCTTGTACTTAGTAATGGTCTAATTAACCTATTTGCGTACACAAGTACCGTTTAACCCTAGAAAGATAACCTACGTCGCAGAGGCGCCCGCGCAAAATAAAAATTGCTGTATCTTTTTAATTAGCGGGCGAATCTGTTCGTACGTTTTCGCCAACTCAGTCACCAGTGTGACCTTTCGCAGGACGGCTGTTTCATAGTGGTAAGTACCGTGGTTTATTAGTTATGAGTTTGACGTGCGCTCGCGAGGCGTATGGTTA
>DVXP01002773.1:0-12205 GCA_018235645.1 Junonia grisea | reverse complement strand
AGGTTTCAGAGTAAACAAGTTCGTTCTGAAACTCGGCGAAACTTGTAAGATAATAATATAATATTTTAAATATTTGCGTGAAGTTTCCTTTTATATTAAATAATTGTTTAACTTTACTGTATTGTTGAGTAGAGTTAAAATATTCGATGATTAATGAAATTGAAATTTTATAGTTGAAATATATTATATATTTTGATGAAAAATCTTTAAAATGGTTATAAGCTTAGTGTACGGGAGGTATCAACACCATGGTATTTTTTATTATAGGAATATAGTTAATTAGTTACGCTTATATATCCTTACTTTATTGTTTTAGTAAAAAAGATAAATATACTTTTACTATTATAGTTCAAATTAAAATATTTTATGTTTGAGAAGTTCTATATTTGGGTGAGAAATTGAGCATGCTTTTTTGTAATTGTGCATGTGATTTACAATTTATTATTTTAACATGTATGAGTGTGCCCTGTTATAGTCTGTTATAGTCTTTAACGTTATTAGATATGTTATAGTTAACACAATTAACATATGTACATTAAATGAATTAATGCTATTAAATTAAATTAAATATTAAATAAATATTAAATGTATCGAAAAGTATTTTTAGTATAATGTTGGATACAATTTTTAATGCAATAAAAGTGTAATGCCGATTTTAAATTTCCAAACCGGAGTTCTGAAAGATCAATTTATTTTCATGTATTACATTAAGAAACTTAACGTTTACATGTGAAATTGTTGGTGAAATGAACGACAAAAAATAACATTTTTATTGCATTAATTTCGAAGTGTGAAACGGGCATTAAGAATTCCTTTTGCTGCTTTCATTAATAATTTAAATGTTCATATTACTGAATTTAAATACATAGTTATTTTATTACAAACCGATAATTATTTCTCTGGTAAAATTCATAGTTTAATTAGCGTTTTAATTGTATGGACATGAAATTCATTTACTGTCTCATACCGTAAGAGTACCTTTTAAATAAAATGTTCCGTTTAATTAATACAATGATAATATAATTCACAACTTTATTTTATTATAGAATTTTTTAATTTATTTTAACCCTTTAAGAATTAAATTAGAATTTATACTTATGAATTTATTGATTAAACTATTTTTTCGAATACTTCGAAATTAGTGACCTTGACTTTTTGACAAATCCACTTCTATGTCTTTCTAAAATCTTTTCAAAAAGATTTTAAGTTGATATTAGCTAACTTTATAGGCTCCTGAGCCTACTGAATATTAAATTGCTATAATTGACATACCACTTCAAATATTCTATTAATTAATAGCAATTGTACTTCAGTTGAACGTGTCAAAAGTTTGACGAAGTTAATTAAGGTTTCGCGGTAAATCCCTACCCTTAGTTTAGGGTTTCCCTTACCGTTTCCCTTCAAGCAAATTACATTGAAAGCGACTGGTTTTTATTAAACCAATCATTAGAGAATACTTTACAAAGGGACCTTTTGCTGTCAAACGTATTGTTATTTTAAATAGTGCTTTTGAATTGAGAAAGGAAATTATTTCTGTGGCCTTAACGTATTTCATCGTAAAAGCCTTTGTGTACAATGGATTTCTATATACAATAATTGAATTTAAGGATAATTATTTTTATTTGTTATGTAAATCGTATTAAAAGTAATGATTGAGTGGATTTTAACTTGCGTTTTTATTAGTTTAGAATTAAATTCATTTCGACACTGTCACTTGAGACACTCTCACTCAATTTATTTATTTATTTATTTAAGATTCATCAGTGGTAAATACATTAACACGTACAAAGTATAAAATTTTTACACAACTTAAAACTAAATGCATTACCTATTAAGGTGAATACCACTTGCAAAGATAAAGTTGAAGATGACAAACTTACAAATAATTAATTGTTAGTAAATTAATGTTGAAAATGACAAGGATTAATAATAATAATAAGATAATAACATAACAAATATAAACAAAATAAATTAATTGGCTGACAATTTTGACAATATATTTTTGTGAAACTTGTTTGACGAGTCTCCAAAAGGGTCTAAAACAGCACTGTGCTCATTCAAAATTTTACATAAACGAGATACAGGTGAATTGCTTCCTAAAACAGTAAAATAATAACGCAAGATGCATATTTTATTGTTAACGCAGAATCTGCTCTGGCTTTTCACGAGCCAGACGAAGGCTATAAAAAACGAAATAATTCTACAGTTAATTCATTACAGAAACAAAAATATTATCTTCTTCTTATCTATTTAGGTATATAACTTTCTTTCATGTCTACTTTTTCTTCACAATATAATCGTAATTTCAGAGCCACGAAATCGCAATATTTGTGTGAATAAATGCACTGCTAAATGCTAGATAGTTAGATAAAGTAAATAGTTTTAATTTCTTATATAAATTCGAAAACTAAATTATAAAAGAAATTCTTATAATTATATTATTAGTTAGTTGGCGTAGCGGTTATCTTTATAGGTTAAGTGACTGTTGCACTTATAGTCCCGTGTTCAATTACAATTGATGCAAAAAAAATTTTTTGTATTTTAGTCTGTAAGGACTTTGTTCTCGCAGGAGTCTGTCGTGATGCTTGGGCGTAAATTATGTATCCATAGTAGTGTCATATAGTGTTAGAAGTAAAAGAGTGTAAGAAATCTATTAATTTAGCTAACATTTTTTAGTTAATATGTCGAATATACGTTTAAATAGCTTTGGATTTCTATAGAAGTAATAATCGTAGTGGTAATATATTTTAAATAATGCTAATGAACACATGCTTTATATCAAAAGCATAGTGACAAAATATTTTTATATCCAGAGCTTAACGATTAAAACGTGAGCTTCCGACACTAGTCATGCTCTTTCCGATTATTTTAATTTATCGTCTTTTTCTCTCCACATAAATCGTGTTCGTTGTCAACTCGGGTTTTACTTTACCATTTTTGCTTCTTTTGGAATTGTTGGCATACATTTATATTCGTAAATCTTAATACTTTGAAACATACCTTAACAGGTTTTTAGGGTTAGGTTAAGAAAGTAAATATTATATATAATATTTGTGTTTTTTAAGTTAGATACTTTTTTATTGACTATTTTCGATATGTTTTTGGAGTGTGCTGTAGACTGCGCTGTATAGACTCATTTCTGAAGAGAGCGCGTCTTGTAGACATTTTTGTTATACTACTCTAGCTATATCAATACACAATTAATAAAAAAATTAAGTAAAAGTACATAAATTATAGTCTTACTAACTTTTGTGACATATTCCCCTCTCAATTTTATATTTTTTACAAATGCTTACAACATTTCACTATATTTTTTTATAATAAATAGGTATGTATCCTTATTTTTTAAGCTTTTTGTTGAGTCAATTGACGCAAAACGATTAACTTTTGGTAAGATCAATAAATTGCAGTCGATACAAGATCACAGTAATCAGCTTAATTATTAACAACTACCAATATGAAAGTCATCGAGCGGAAACTAAAGGTATGTGAAAAATGCACGCAAGGCCATCCGCGGGAGATAAAATCAATTTTAATAACTTTTTAGTATTTGACTTGCCTTGTTTGTAGAGTATATCTAACAACACGTATGTCGTGGTATCACCAATCTAATAAAGGCGCGATTTAACGATTAGCTTTTTCGCCCAAAAATATCTACGAAAGCGTCATCACAAGCAAATCATAACGATAACATAAGCAAATATGCAATATTGTAAATAATACCTAGTTGCGAACATTCGATTTTTTAAATTAATTTTTAACTATTAAAGCAATTGCTTTTTATATATTTATATCCAATAGATCGAAAAGCAATTAAGCATTATTCGTTATTTTTTTTAATTTTTTTATTGTAAGTTAATGAAACAGTGTTAGATATGTTGCTAGTGTATTGTTCATACAATGTGCTCATTTAGTTGATCTATTAAGTCATTTGCATCAACTCTATTGGATCATGATTAATTCATCGTCGGTTGTCAAGTGTATTCAAATTTATTTATAGCATGTACCTACATATGTATGTATACTTTGTTGTATTCGTGTCGAATCCAAAAATATATAAAACAAAATAAACTAAAAATTATATGTAGAAATACGCATAGTTGTGGCCGTGACATAATTTTACATAATTATCTATTTCCTTTTTAATGTCTCGACTCATTAAATAAGATCCTCTTTGTACAAATATTTTGTTTTTAATAAAATTAGTTATTTCAATTTATAACCCAAATCTAGCATAGCTTCATAGAAATAAAGTGTTAGGAATTATAATTGTTAAGTCCAATTTTTTAAAATTAATAGTAGGTACCTACAATTATGTGTACGTTGAAAGATAGATAGATAAAAGGTATGATTTTAAATAATGTAGAAAGAATTTTTCCAAACTAAGAAAAGCCAATCACAGGTTTGGAATAAAAGCTCTAGGTTCTTCTAAAATAGTTTTTCTTAGTGCATGATTTCGGAGCAATTAAACAGTGTCAAAACAGACGCAGGAAGGAACGAGGAAACAGTTGACGTTTTTTAAAAGCTTTGTTACCGAGAATGTGCGTCGAAACATAACATAAAAGAAACTTACATATAAATGTCAGGGACATAACGCTGTACCTCATGTAAAAACATGACAGTGATTAGAAAAGTATGCGAATAAATTTGTTATGCCTCGTTTAGATTCTCGGACGAATAATTTGACGGATAACTTGCTGAATAAACAGGGCACGAATCCGATCAGTTATGATCCAATTTTATTGATTTCTGACAACATAAAACATATCACGTTTTATTTGTATGTTGTCTAATTGACAATTGTCTATGTATGCGAAGGATCGGTATGTTTTTGCGGGTAATTCATATGGATAGTTTTACATGCTCATCATTATCACAAACAAATTAAAAGTTAAATCAACCCAAAAATTTGTTTTCAATGTATTTTTGATTTTGAGCATTGTACTACTTGTAGCATTAACATAAAAAGAGCTCTTTCAATCATGCTACTGTGAGATGCATTCACTGGGTGTGTGGCGGCAGAGAGACGCCAGTGTGAAAGAGCCATAAGTGGAAGCCAAAGCTTAATAGTGCGATAGTATCTTAATGCGAATTGTTACCCAAACTAGGTTACATATATTTTATTTCTCACCTACATAATCTCAACGATACGAGAGTTGCATGGAGCGTGTGAAGGTATTTTTATGGTTTTAAATAAAGGTGCGTTTACAAATCTGTACGTTGATAATGTTCTTGATGTTAGTAGAAAATGCCTTGTTTTAACGACGCATTGATAATTTGATATGATTATTGATTTTAGTCAATTCTTAGAAAATGGCAAAGGAAGTGAAAATTTTTGTAATTCTTATTTTTAATTACTTAATTATGTATTCTGTCTCCTGTTGTGAAAGTAGGTATAAGCAAATACACTATTCTCTAGAAAAGTAGGTAAAATATCTGAATGGTGTTGTGTAAGGTTTTCTGGTAAATGAAAATAATAGTGACGCCATCTGGTTGAGTTTTGAGTTAGGTACAAGATAAACTTAAAAAGCAAAAGTTTATCTGGCTTATCTTTACACAAAATATCCAAATCTGTCTAGCCGTTTCCGAGGTACACGAAATTTTTCAAATAAATTATTTCATACTATAAAAATATTAATAAGAATCGCTTGTTTAATGTTATAGTTAAGATATATTATACTCAAAGCTTGCTTGCCCTGTTATAAAGATAATTGTTGTCTGTTATCAACTAAGCTCAAACTGGTTAAACAACAAAACGTAATTTTATGCAGTTTTAAGAGTATAAAATATGACATACTTCTATTGTTGATGTGATATCTTATGTTCATTACAGCCTTCTACTGCAGTTTATTACCTTTACGGCATTTCTTACTCGTATATAGAGTGAAATATTTACAATACGACAAATAGTGGTTATATACGAGTTAAGTGAGTCATCACTAAACATAGTTAATTGCACTAATTATACTTTTATACCATTTACAAGGAATGGATGCGATAAATTACTGTATATTTTTAGTATCGTAAGTTTAAAAGGTTTACTATATATGGATACATTATTGAGGTACTGTTATGTTCTTTAGCGGTATTGAAGCGTAAAAATCAAGACAGACAGATGCCAGTATAACTATAAAATAATATATTATAAACAACATATGACGTCCAAATAATTAAGGAGCTGATCGTTTCAAATCAGTAAAACATAAGTCATCCCTTATATATTATTTATTAATACTATTTATTTTTTATATTATTTCTGTCCTCAGCATGAAGGTCTTAAATAAATTATATACCTTGCGTTTATAAAAATATCGAATCTATGATTGTGGCAATTCTGTTATTACTTATTACAAACGTGTCCAACCAGCCTAGGTATTACTTTCTCATATTTAGGTACACAAGTACTTTTGTTACAAAACAATATTTTTAAATAAAATAAAATCGTATATATATTTATTATTTTTCGATGTTTCGTCTACGTACATATTAAGAGATAAGACACTTATTATGAAATCTCGATTACAGATGCATATAACAGCTAGAAATTTATTTTATAAAATACGCTTTTAGATTAAGGTATCAATTTGGAAACCTTGAACTTATCCGCTAAATGTGAAAAAGCCCACATCATCGATTACGCATTACATGACAAATCCAAACCTCATTCCTGTCTCTGACATTTTGTCAGGTAGCGTACCTTTGGTCTGCATCTAATTTATATGTAGTTGATTTTCATATTTTACAATATATTTTTACTGACAAAATGTGAGTGACTTTTTTTAATCAATTAACACGAAATCCACGTTTTCTGAAGGATCGAATCAGTAGGGGATAGTTTTTCTACCCTCTGATGCAGTTTTTCTTGGCTTATACCTTTTTAATTTAAAATTGTATCAAGTCGTTAAACTTTATTAAAGATTGTAAAAGTGACCCTTATTGTTAGAAATCGATCAGCAATAAGCGTCAGTACTCCAGTAGTTACATCATAAGAATTGGTCAATGCGTCTCCTTCCCGGTCCAAGGCCGGCAGGTCAGGTCACGACGGACGGGAAGCATTCCACAAAAAGAAGCCTGCCTCTGATCTCATGTAAGGTTGGTCGCACACGCACCGATTTGGCTCGTTCCATTTATTTCAATTTTTAAATACATTTGCTTTGCAGCTTCCACCATTGATTTATGACTCCGCGACAGATGCTGTCCAAGTACGGAAAGATCAATGTGTATGAGCAATACTTTTATATTTTTAAAATGGCATGATTTGCACGAAATAAATTTATTTTATTATAATACTTTTCAACTTTCTCAAATCGAGAGTATTTTTATATAAATAACATTGTACATATCATAAATTTACTCTTTTAGAGATAATACATTAACGTATAATTTGAATTTAATGCTCTACTTTAAAATATTTTAAATATTTATTCTTTCTTTATCTACTTTATTCACTATATTTGTAAGTAAAATTATTAAGACTAGAATTGATTTAAGTATCTATGGATACCTGCCATTTTTAAACAAATTTTTATTTCAACAATTTAAAATCTATTATACTTATTATTCAAACCACAGCTACTGAATGACTGCATCGTTTTGAAAAGTGGAAGCATATAGGTACTTCTGTGTCTTTCTAGAATATATTACCCAAAGTTTATGAAAATATATTACGTAATTATAAAAAAATAATGTAAAACTTAAAATTGACACATAGCAGATTGCAGTGAACCTGTGGAACCCACAAGTCGAGTTATTACGTGACCGGTCGCAAGGGCGACATGTCAGCTGTTGTACCTTTTACAATGTTGTTACACTTTTTTGCGACGATATGTAAATAGCACAGAAATTACTACACTCCCCAAAACTAGCCACGTGTAGTATCAGGTCTACACGTGGCTTATGTCATTTATATTTTTATACTTACCATTGTTTTGCATTCGTAGTCTTGTAGTTGTATCTATTTGTAATTTTTTTATCGATACGTTAAAAATCGAGTAGTTCTATAAATAGTTTTAGTGCATAAAGTAATTTCAGATCATATTAATTCATTTATTACGATAGAAAACAAAAGTCTATTCCTATATTGTTTTTTTTAAATGTATAAAAGTTTAACATTTTTTATAATTATTTATTATTGTAATATGTTTAGTATGTACCTTACTACAAATATAAATAGAAAATATCCACTTGTCTTTAGTCTGTTTCATTGCATGTTAAATATTCAGGCATGAATCGCTGAAACAATGTTATTATAATTCGATAAAGGTAAATATGTATTAAATATTGAAAAAAGAAATAGGCTGCTTTTGTGGTGTAAATAAAACGTAGATGGCATTCAAATGAAAATTTGTAAGTTAGTGTACCTTTAAAGAAATAGACTGATCAATTCAATTTTTATTGTTCACAAACAAAGTCGTGGGTTATATCTCAATAAAACAAAAGTAAATAGTTACATGTCTATGATTTCTTAATACAGATTCATTTATAGATTAAACAAGAGCTTTAAGACAATAGTAAGTAATAGGTATCAAGTAATAGGGACATGTCATTCATTATTTATAATGTTACTTGTCTTTATAAGTGGTAATTACTTTATTACATTTATTGGATACATACTCATATGTATGTCGCTGAGGAAGGGTTTTTCTTTATATTGGATTAATTTTAAATATTATTTATTTTTAATCGTATTTGTAGAATTGTATAAAATAGTGTTGAGGCATCATAGTGAAAGAAAGAAGTAAATAAAATTGTGAATGTGTCGGACTGTGAAAAATAAATTACATGTAGGTATGATGCAGCTCGTGCTGAAAGATGGAAAAAGATAATGAAACATTACGTATTTTCCGATAAAATTCAGATTCTTATGCACACACAATATTTCTGGTTGGTTTGTAATATTTACGTCACACTGAAAGTGAATGTATGTTTGTTCGAACTTCGAGTGCATATTTTTGATATGACAGCTTTCGGTATCAACTTTTACTTTATCCGGAGTTAATTAGCTTTAAATCAACTTACTGCAACTTGAACTTGATTGTTAGTAAGGAACTGGAATGTCAATCGCCTTCTAAAAGAGTCAAGTGTGAAAGGCGCGTGTCGCTAGGCACGAAGCCGGCGCGGCGGTATTTACTTATACGACATTATATGTTAAAGCAGGGACAAATAGAAAGAATGTTTCATTAAAATAACTCGTTTCTGTTGACTCACTTAACAAATTAAAACGAGACTTATTTAGATTGTTGAAATCCAGCTCAAGTTATGACATTGCATGTATTGAACTCTCACCTCTTATCGTATTCAAGGCGCTCTCCGCTTAAGCTTTGTGACCTAAGCTTTGCATCCTGTAACGCCTACACACTGTCATATAAAATAAAATACGATAGGTATTTCTATACTCTGTACATTATACGTTTTATAATATATAGTTATTATTATGAGATTTATAAATGATGTATCTACAGTTTTTATCCATTTAAAATCCTCTGCTCATAATGCGTTACACTTTAGTAATAATGTTGTTAATAACATATAAGGCTTGTATTCTTATAGTATTTCAGCAATGTTACATTTAACAAGTTTATCTATAGTAACTTTATAAAGAGTAATTCGTAAATAAATTGTACTAAAAATTCTTAAGAAATTATGACATACTATGTTCTTATTTACAATATTTATCGAGTCCAGCTATTTCTTGATTTCTTTATTTTAAGGTTAGCCGAGCTGTCTGCGAGGTAAATATTCTATTAATCTAATAAAGAACACGAGTTCCTGTAAAACGTCGACATAGTGGAAATTAAATATGGCGCGTGGTGGAATGCGCGTGGAATTAGATTATGCTCATTATTGCAGAGGTCAGCTTTTTGCATCATTACACTGACGGACTTGTATGATTAAAACAACTATGGTGACGTTTTTTTTAAAATATTGCAATCACTTTTTTCTCTGTGTATCTATATTAAAAGTAAAATGTTGTAGAGCTAATACATATATTGGAATAAGGTAATCTCAGGGATTAGTATACTTGTGAAAAAAAGATTTCTATAATAGTTTTAGAGTTATGTATGCGCACAATAAATTGTTGTTTTTTTTTTTCAATTCTTTATAATATTTTAAACCAAAAATATCTAGGAATTGACTGGTATTACATTAATTTAATTTGTGTGACGTCGGAATGGATTTATAGTAACATCTTAGGGATGTTTTGTTGTTAAAGCTTGTAGTCACTACGCTTCGGCATTGGTTAATACAGAATATGAATAGTATCACCATAATTATCAATTTTCCAGTCTGTCTGACTTCTATACTTATATTTCCTTAGAGTCAAATCTGCTCCTATATCAACTGAATATTTGCTTCTGGCTATGCGGATTTATTTATAAGGGAATTATTACAGCTAACTTGTCAGGTCAACGCATTTTTCTTACAACTTTGGTTGTAATTCTAACACAAATTTAATTGAAAATTTAATTGGATAAAGTTGTCAACTGTGTAAAACAATAACTGTGGGGATCACCACAGTAACTGTTAGTAACACTAAAAGTTTATAAACAATTATGGAAGTCCTACTATGAGTGCCATTTACGAAACTCTACATTTGTAATTGTATGCAACTGCACATTTAAGTAGTTAAGGAAAACTGCCATCAACTATTACACAAACTGCATGTCACGTAAAAGCGCGCATATCAGATACGATATGGGTACTTGAGGGGCCCAATTGGCGAAAGATGTGACCGTGGAAACTTGACCACAGCTGGTAACTTAGGAAGGAAAAGACAATGAATCCATTATTCATTTCTCCTTTATGTGAAGTAATTTACGAGGCTGGAGTATGACAGTAATTAAAGCATTATCTTGGTATCAGCCCCATGTTCTCGTATATCAAATAGTTTGATACGCAAATATAAATTACGACAAAGGTCAAATTTGATTAACAATAAATAAAATCATTAACTCGCTGCGTGTTGCCACTGCCATTCCGATTGTACAAGTATTTACAATCAAAATTGTTACAAGCCATGAACGTAACATACTTTTGATACGATTTTTAAATCGTGCAGAATTCCTGGAAACGTGGAAAATAACTACTTTATTATTGATATATTTTTATATTTATTAACTATTTATTATGAGTAATAATAGTTTAAACAAGAACGAACTGATGGGGCCTAGTCACGAGGTTCTGGTGTATAAAATGGAAGGATTGTAAAGTAGTCGATGTAGTAGTTAATATAATAATAATATTTACGTCTTTGGGTCAACCCCATTAAAAAGCCTTTTTATAAGAAAATTCTTCATTCATAAAATTACGCAAACAATAACACCCACAACAATGAAACATACGGAAGCCTATATTGTGGGTGGTCGGACACTAATGTTTTTATGTAGAGCATTTATATTGTCAATTTTTAAGTTTATTAAAGCAATAATATTTTAAATAGTAATATGTTATAAATCAATACTATCCAAACAAAATACACATGATAGTTTTATTGCCTATAACTATCATTAATATTAATATGATAGTAATTTGCTGCGAGCCTGCCTGCGTACCAGTATATCTCTCATTCTAAGACGTATGATTAACTTATATTAATTAGAATTTTTTATTTTATTTTCTTTATCAAAAAACGTGGTTTATTTTATATATTTTTTCTTTGACGTTCAATTAATTCCAATCTAGTAATGTTTAGAAAAATTGAAATTTTATTGATAATATAACATTTCTTTACAAATACGGACAAGAATTTGTATTATTTTAGTATTAAAAATGTAATGTATGCTTGGTAGTGTGTAATTAAATTAGGTATTGAATAATTAATATCGTTTTCATACATTCTATGACTGGCGGTGCTGCCGGTTTCATTATATGTAAGGTACAGTCAGCTGCAAAGTGATTTCAAAGCTTTTTTTTTAAACAAAGATTTTAATAATTTTTGTCTGAAAATACTTTACGTTTTCATTATTAAAAATTTGAATAAATATGAGTTTTAAATTCTGAAATAAGTTCTAAATATTATTTAGAAGTGTAATTTAATTTAAGACGCTACATGGAACTGTGGTCACATTTCCTCGATCGCATCTTTCACTGACTGGACCCGTTGTTTAAATGCCTATATCATATATAATAATGGGAACAATTTTTTTCGGATGTTTTAAAAATGTTTGGTCAGTTTTACTTGGGCAGTTGAAATAATGAATGGGCA
>DVXP01002772.1:0-12206 GCA_018235645.1 Junonia grisea | reverse complement strand
GGCGTATTCGACTTCGGACTGGTCGTCAGCTTCGGTCGTTATTCTGCAGTTTGCTAGCAAATCTACTACTTCGCATGGTGGTGGGTTCTGGAATTTAATTTTTTATGGTTTTAGATATTCATCTATAAAATATTCATATTACCATAGAAAATATAAGGGATTTTTTTTCTAATTATGACAAATTCTTGACCTAAATAATTGAAAAACCCACGTTACAATATTGTGACTTTGAACTCTTTGAGATTCTTCGATAAATTATATCTTATAATATACTCTTATTATATTGTAGATTTTGTAAAGTAAGGTGCGCGTGATGTGCGCTTTCATTTGAGACCCTACTCGAGTATATTTTCGGACAATCAGTTACTCTTCCCCACTTTCATCTCCACAACTTTTAAACGGCTTATAAGAACACTCACCCGTAAATCCCCTATATTCCAAAAAAAATGAGGTAATTAAAATCGCTTTATCCGTTAGTGAGCTGTGATGTCACACACAGACTCACAAACAGACAGAGGGACACGTCAAACTTTTAACTCCCCTCTTTTGGGTCGGGGACAAGAAGAGTCTACTCTTTAGACATTTACCTAAAGCATTTTTTGTGAAGTAGGTACATCACATTCATTTTATTGTGATAAATAATAATTAATTAAGTAATATCGAATTTTTTTTCCAACAATTACTTTTATTTCGAACTGATTGTTTATAGCTAAAATATTGTTATTAAAGCAAAAAAATACACAAGCAAAACACAAAGTCAAACGAAATCGCGGTTAAACAGTGCGTAAATAAAAAATGTTAATATTAATGAGGGGATCCAAACAAACACTTTAATTGAAGATTGCACGTTTGTAGCGTGTAATTTTCACCACATTATTTTAATAATTTTAGCAAAGAATCTGCATTAGTGTACAGTTTTCTACGAATAATATTTTAAAGTAGCAAAGGTCAACTTTAATTGATCACTATAATATTATCTAATTATTATATTAATATCTTACCGCAATCTGTACTTCATGATTCTCAGGATTAATAATTTCCTCATTTTCCCGATACGGCGGCGGCAAGTCTTTGAACGAGACCTCTGCAAAATATTAAAAAAACACTTAAGTAATTTCCGGAGGTTGATAACAAATCTTCACTAATAAAACCAACTATTTCAAAAACTACCTAATTTTGACTACACTTTTATATCAATGAATAAAAAATTAAAAAAATCCCAAAAATTAAAAAAAAACTTCAAAACTGTTTTCAAATCACGCACATTAAACCTTATTTATGATGATGTCACAAATATTACGTCACACTTTCAACTCCGATAGAATCTACGAAAACAGAATCTAGGCCCGATGACCGTCTACCATCGCCTCTCGTGACTGACTGAACGATATTACGTACTGGTGAAATTGGTCACCCCACGCGTAAGCTACGGCCGTAGAGCCTCCGATTAAAAGTAAAAGTCACTTAAATTGTAATGCCTAGTGCATTAGCTGATAACGTAACAGTGATAACAATATAGTAGTTCAAATTGTTACGGACTATGAAGCGATTAAAGAAATTCAGATTATCGTTTAAAGTTGTGATTTGGCTTTTAAATGGGACTCTATGGTGGTAGAGACTTTTTAATAAATTAGAAGTATCGTGAGAATCACTTTGGAATCGGTACCAAATGTCGTGTAGGTATATAGATTAAAGAAAAATATTGTTTACAAGCTTTTGTTTTGATGTTCTACAAATAAGATAAAGTCATCATTAAAAGATTGTTGTAAAAACTACGAAATTTAGAAAATTGTTATAATTTTGTTTTATTTATTTGGAGGCTTATACAGATAAATATAATACCTTTATCTAAATGGTAGCCATAAGAGACTTGAAATTTGGAAAGAATATTCTTTCTTCAGTATACGGATCCATTAAGATCGAATGTCCACTGGACGATTGTAACATTCGATCTTAATGGCAAAATATATGAAAGCGCAACAGCGGACAACTGCTAATTCAAATATATGTAGGTAATGTCATTCATTTATGTGTACTTGAAGATCGCAAATAAAAATAATCAATAAGAAGAAACCATACACTTCAATTATCTACAAGTTTGTATACTATAGACTATAGGTACAGTTTCCAAAAAACCATGAAACCCAAGCCTGCCGTAGTTTCATACGAAATCACGGCACATTCTCACGGCTGCGCGGGCGCATGCGAACGAGTGCCTCGGGATACGCGCCCCGTAAGCCGTCGGTCACGAACGCTCATTATGATGGTACTCTTAATTTAGATGAACGACCATATCGCCGTTGTTATTTATCTACACTTATTATTATTGTTCATTAGCTCCGGACAAAGCTTTAGCATGAGAATATCGATGGTGATATGATGGGTATAACCAGTTACGAAAAATTATTGGAAGTTGGGATTTGTTTACTTATGCGATGAATGTTGTGTCTATTAAATATCCTTAGATTTCAGGTTTTTATGATAATTATCTTTGCTGATCTTTTATTTATTATTTAGTTCTAATTCACAATTCGAATTAATAATAAGTAAGTATAAAGACTTTTAAGGGTATTTTTTTTTAAAAAGTATCGATAAAGTTTTCAAACAGTTAAAACGTGTTAGACGTGACTTTAGCCCATACATTTTGGTAACAGCTCCTGTGTACACAATATTGTTCGTTGTTCCCTCGTTACGGTATTTTAGTTCTTCACGTCTTCAAATTAGACCCTCGAAACATTCCACACCTGTGTTGAGACAAAGGGAATAGGTACAATATTCCTTTTGTTTCACCTTTTCAGTGGTTAGATTTGTAAGAAAAGTACTTTAAGTAAGTCCAGACATAAAAATTGGTAGGTACTTGTTTTTTGACTTTGAAAAAAAGGAAATTCTGAATCCGAGGGATTTTTTTAATGTTGCTATCCTTAATTCGTCATTAATGAATTATAATTTAATTTTTTATTTAAATATCATAATTTTATTTAAAAAAATATGTAATTCCAAATATGATCTTGAAACTTCTTGTATATAGGTAAACAAAATTGAGTATTTTGCGTTTTGAATTTTGTTGTTTCTTTTTTTGACATAAAATATTATTTTCACTATTCACTATTTTCATTGAGCTATTAGTATTTTTATTGTTTAAAACTTTTTGTTTGATTTTGTTAATTTAATCATCCTATTGTTATCTTAATTCCCTATCAATTCTTGCGATGAGCAAATCATGTATTTACACAGTTACCCATCTATCATTTCTGTCATCTAATTTTCCTTGCTATTATTTCAAAACTCATAAGTATTAATTTACACAACAATATCACGAATTTAATCATATTCGCCAATCAATAGTATTGAGCAAACATAAAAACCTTAAACACAAAAAAGCCATTTCATAATTTTAAGATCATGCATTACGTGCTTTGATTACACATTACACAATACTACAGATTAAAGTGCAATGTATAACACTACATTCTGCCATTAAAAACCCTTACATAATACTATGTAATGTATCTATATAATCTACATCGACCAACGAAAAGATCGACCACAATGGTATCAGTAACGTTCCTTGGAATTGGAAAGTGAAACGGTTGCCGCAACTTTTTGGACGTTTTGGCGGTAATTTGCACAGTTCGTCGGCTTGCGAGCCAACTGTGACACGCAAAGCGAGGGATTTAAAATTGTGGAGTGTTTGTCTTTTTGTCCATACTATTAATTTATGATAATTTTAGGGAGCGAAAGTTTTGTCACTAATGTGATAGTCTCACCCTCATAATACTGGATACGTTGTCTTTCATTTTTCGAAGATTTTCTCGTAATATAATCATTTGAATAATCTAATAAGCCTTTTGGATCAAAATAATAACATAGAACTTAGGTTAGCGTAGCATGAAACTGGCGTCTGATTGAATGATAAAGTTTTATTTTATCATGTACGCCTCCCTATAGGACTGTCTATTGTTATTGGTACACCTCTTCAACGTAAATCCTGTCTAAAGTTTTGGGTTATCCACATATTATTGGAATCGTAACGCGTAAATGTTTCCATATAAAAGACGCTTGAATAAACATTCATTATATCCTCATTGGCGATTAAACGACGTGACAGGCGCGTACGCACGCGTGTCACGGCGACGCACGCACGTTTTCGGTAATCGTGGATACCCAGCATACCCCGCGGCCCGAGCGGATTCCTGACATAGTGACACGCTCGTGCGCCCGCGCAGTGTCGTTTTCACGCCTTGTCAACGACAAAGCCCTTTAAGCTGTGAAAACGTACGCTGAAATCGGAATTCGGAAATATCTTTACAATGCTATGTAAGTAGGTAGGGTAGATATGTGTTACGTTATGTGAATGTTTGGAAATGCTTTTTAATTTAAAATTTTTAGGTGTGTGATGTTTTCTGGAAGATTAGGATTTAACGTATTTTAATAATAATTTTGGACAGTGTTGTTTATTTATATTTTATTTATGCATGTATAAATCGGACGTTCTTTGAAAATATGTTTTCATATTTATCATTATTTGTGAAGTACTTATAATAAAAAATATTTAGGTACATAGAGTCGAAGACTCGGAGTCATAATTTAAAAAGTAAAAATCATAGCTCGAACTCTTAGAAAAAATATTTTAACGATAACTCATATTCAGTGTACCATAAAGCCCAGCCCACATAGCGAGATCATTATCAAAAAATTAAAAAGTTAAACCCATCGACTATTTGTTAGCAACGCCTTCACAAATTAGATGGTAACATTGTAATTACGCGATTTTTTTAAAGATTTTCCGCTTCGATAAACAGAATTCAGAATTCTCTATGGTATTATAATTGTATAATTATAATCATTAATTTTGTTTAACTATTTATGGCACGCATAACTTTGTAATCAATAAATTCGATGTTCGTATGGTATCTATGATGTCTGTACACATCATAAATTTATACAAATGGATCTTCTTAGAACATTATTTTTTTTAACTGAAAACGGTTGTTCATGTACTTGATATGTTAATGTTTTCCGGAAAAGGATCTAAAATAAAGAATATAAGATCGTAAAGGAATGTATCGATCAAAATGACTTTGTAATGACTTCATTTATCTAGCATAAACATGAAGTTAGGAGACAAACTACGAATAAGTATAATCAAAGTTCATTAATAGGAAGGCCGATCGAGGTAATTACGATTTACATTTACATGCAAAAGGGCAATAGTAAACTGGTCCCATTATCGGAACATTAACGAACAATTACGTAATAATTCCTTACATACAGGTAGGCTACAGGATGAAATTAGGGGTAAGTGTAGGCAGCCAATAATTGCACCGTGAGAACGCGCCTGCGCGTGGCTGACAGCACGAAAATAATGCTAGGCTAAAAACACCAAGTATTCTGCCCAGTGAAAGTAAATTGTTAAATTTTAGAAAGGAAAACTTTCGTAATTTTTTTTTTCGTTTTGCCTCTTGCTATTTTTTGGTCAAAAGTGCCTGAAAAAAAAGCCATAATTTGCAACAGTAGGTATTTGTGTAATTGTGCTTAGAGTGGCTATGAAACATGTACAATAACAGATTTATTTGAAGTCATATAATATTTTGTATCATTATTTTAAAATTAAAACCTACGTAATAAATTTGCGAGTAATCATTTTCAAAGACAGTAATTTATATTAGATAGTATTAAATGGAAAATTGCCGTCAATTTTCTTCGGTGCTCCTGCGGTTAGTTTTGAAAAGTGCATAGCGATAGAAAGCGAAGTTAAGGTCAGTGGAACATGCGTGATGTCGAAACTCGCAAACAGCCTGAAACTGTGACGAATATGTAATCACCAGATTTACCACGGACCCCACAGTGACAACTGTGAATACAGATACGCACAGATGCTGAAATACTAGACGGTAGACCTGTCTACGTTTAAAATTATAGAAAAAACTAATCTAGGTTTTAAAACAATGCCTTAATAATTAGATATATTAAATAACACTTTGCAAATTATGATAAATAAATAATTAATTCAATCTAACTTATGAAAAAAAGTTGATTATTTATGATAGTAATTCTGCATTCATTCTACTTGCACTTAAAATTCTTTTGTAAAAAAAGTTAAGATCTCAAAAAATATTTAAGTAGATAATAAAAAAAAATATACTTTTTATGGCAACTTTTCTTTCAAGTTTCAACTAAACGACTAACGATTTTTTAAGCTTAAATTCTTTTTTTATTTCTAAAAAAATAAAGTCATAAAATCTAGATAGATATATATGTATTTTCAAAAGAGTGAAATATTGCATCTATTCGCTACATCCCGCCGATCGCGGTCATCGCGGAATCACAGATTATATAATCTTGCATAGGTTATTACCGTGGCTTCAGAGGAATGCAATTTTAAAAGAATGCGACTCACCCCGCGTACAATAGGAACGAACATGCATTTTTGAGATATTATGTTATGAAGTCAACGGATTTGTCGTTTATGCTCTTTGGTCAGATCGATAGAATATTTGTTTAGCTATGAACATAATAATTTTATGGTTAAGTACGTTTGAGAGTAGGTTCTAGAACTAGATGTTGGTTCAAATTTATGTGGGAATATTTTTTAGAATATGGTAATAAATAATGTACTTAGTTACTATTAATTTTCCTATTTGGCTTTTAAAAGTAGAAGCACCTTATCAATATTCAAACATCAACTGACTTCAATTTTAAAAAATTAACAGTCAGGTCATAACACAGGTGCAGGCGTAGGTATGTCTTATATATTGAACATTAGACAGCTTATTTTAAAATTAAACACTAAATATTATTTGTATCACTAATTATGTAAATAAAAACATATTAATTCTGTATCAGCATTAAGAAATCTCGATTTTCAATTTCCTTTTTGCTTTACGATTCATGAATTTAACGACTAATAAATAATATTTTATATTATCTGTTTAATATTCTTATCCATACTAAATCATGTGAATCTGTTAGGATTTTACTTTTTTAGCATTTCACACATAAATCGTTAAGCCAATTTTTATAAATTTTGATAGGAATTAATGTGAATTGGATATTAGGACATTTTGTGTAGACTGTAGAGGAAAGAAATCAAATGGATGAAATGAGTGACAAAGCTTTCGTATGAAAAGAGGCTACTTAAAATTACAATTATTAACTATTATTTATTATTGCACGCGGATGAACTTTTAATTATTAAGGTATCTGTTATGTAGATTTTTTTATAGCGAATGGTCTTAAGTTTGTTATTCTATCCAGTGGAACAATCTTTGACCACCATATAGGTAAGTTGCAAAACTAAATTAAAATTGTTTAAATACTTAAGGCGTGGAAACGTTACAGGCAAACAAACAAACAGACAAACTCACACTTATCTTGATATAGAAACGTTTAATGAGAATTACATAGTATTAAGGGGACCTGGTGTTTTTACCTATATTTTTGTGTAATTAATAAGTAATTAAATAAACGTTAAAAAAATTTTAAGCTTTCACTCAATCCCCTCATACTTATTATAAAAAATATTTTAAAATACCTTTAATAGCCGCTAGACCACCAAGTCCCCTTAACGTTTGCTATGAACCTACCACGTAACTATCCACGTACCTATCCATAGTAATAATTACGTTTTTACGTTAACGGGTGTATCATTAACAATTCGACGTAGCGATGGTATCGTGAAAGCGGAATCATCGCGGAATTCCTTTTAAATTTAAAGAAAAAGATTACACGAAATAATTTAAGGTCAAGGAGGCGCGTGATCGCGCTGGATAGTGTGGATAACGAACCAGTTGCGTGTGAGATATCCTTTATGTTAAGAGTTCCGTATATTACCTTTATTGGTAACAAACTCTACCTACAGGCTCTAGGCTAGAGCTTATTATCGGTATATAACATAGGTAGGTACGTACAAACGGGGAAATGGGACTAAGAGGCTGAAATGTTTCTGAATTTACCCTTAATAAAAGATGGCACAGTTGTCGCTTAAATCGTCTATGAAACGTCTTAAAATCATCAGATCAAGAATTTCGACAAGACGTGTGAGGGGAGCCATAGCAGAAGAGGTTCAAATCTCGCTGTGTTGCAAACTTTGATCCTGATGTTAAAACAAAGAAATAGTATATAATCGAATGTCTCCTTAATCAAAATTCAATCAAGAAATATCTAATATGTGAGGGACCTAATTCAGATACCCTGTGTCTTTCTCCAGGTTACAATTTATATGCCAAAACTTGAATTTTTGGCTAAAATGTCATTTATTTCATTAAGTATAGATATTTAATTATCACTACAACCTACACATATTAAAAATTCAGTATGGCTTCACCCAATTCAGTTCTTATAATGCGGAGCTCTAAAAATTATCTGCGTGGGGCGCGGCAATTAGGGAGGCGGGGCGAGTCTGCGCAGGCGACCCCGCGACCTCGTGTCCAGTGCGCCCGCGCGTGTCGCGTTCCCGACGAAGGAATTCCGAAATTACACTCGAGTACCTTCCCGAACACCATATAGTGTTCATACATCCCGAACACCTACTTTATTTTATCGCGAATTTTTGTACATTAAAATACCGTTATTTCAGTGGCTTGAGAAATTGAGCTTTTAAATACCTACTTAATTTTTTATATGA
The DNA here is from genome assembly GCA_018235645.1 of Junonia grisea. Lineage (NCBI taxonomy): Eukaryota > Metazoa > Arthropoda > Insecta > Lepidoptera > Nymphalidae > Junonia > Junonia grisea. The sequence goes on along the minus strand of DVXP01002772.1, from coordinate 3,580 downwards.
ATTTATTGTTTTAGATTAAAACCTTTTTAAAATTTATCTTTTGTTAGGTAATCTATCCCCGCCTGCGCATGTCTCGTTGCCGTCAAAGAAATTCCTAAATTACACTCGTGTACCTTCCCGAACACCATATAGTGCCTACTCCTACCCTACTATATTTTATCGCGAATTTTTTGTGCCTTAAAATACCGTTATTTCAGTGGCTTGAATTGGAGCTTTTAAATACTTAAGAATTTTTATATGAATTTATTATTTCAGATTAAAACCTTTTTTATGTTAAATTTTTTGTTTGGTAATGTATACCCTCCTGCGCATGTCTCGTTCCCGCTTCGAAGGAATTACGAAATTACATTCAGGTACTGAACCAATGCTGCCAAGTTTTTTTTTTTTTTTTTACAAGTCGAGAGTTTGAATACTGTTCTGTGAAAAAAATCGGAAGTTTTTCACGAACGCAGGACGTAGTATAAAAACTTAGTTTACGAACGACAAACTTTTTTACAGATCGAACTTCTCGTTATAGTATAAGAACCTAGTTCACCTACTTTATGACGACCTTTTTAATAGATGTCTAACTTACTTTGTTTATTCCAGAAGCTACTGAAAAGCGGGACAGAGCGTGTCCCGCGCGGGACTTATAATTTTAACCTAAAAAATCGGGACGTCTGGCAATGCTGTACTGAACCCGAACACGATATAGGTACCCTACCCTACTTTATTTTATCACGAATATTTTCTGTCTTAAAATACCGTTATTTTAGTGGCTTGAGAAATTGAGCTTTTAAATACTTAATGATTTTTATATGAATTTATTATTTCAGGTTAAAACCTTTTTTGAGTTATCTTTTTTGTTAATGTATCCAGTATCCCACTGTCATCGAACTTTGTCCACTCGGTGAACTCTTTTAAGATTTTTGATGTCTTTACAAAAGTAGCTTTCGCTTTTCCTCAGGTCTAGGTCGGAGTGATAAAGGATTAGTGCCTAGAGCCTACGCATAGATTCAATAGAAGGACATTAAAAGTGTAAACGTAACCCGTATTTTTTTTACATTCTCACACCTAAACAACTGAAGGAATTTTAATTAATTTTGGAAGATCTGCAGTGACTATACCACCGTTACGAAAATAATAATTAAACAATAATAATAGAAATTTATACAAAAACTCTGATATTTCTTAAGTTATCTTACACAGAAGAAGTCACAGATGTAGGTATTATTAACAAAAGTAACAATAATTAAACTCTTATAAAGTCATTACAAAAAACAAGCTTAGATAAAACAGGTCCAATATAAAGCATAACATATTCCACACAGCTTATTATTTTCACCCATTCTGTGAGATGGTAATTACGATACTCTACGCATGCGCATACGACGTTACGTAGGCGGCGCGGGCGCAGGAATTAACTCCTCTAAGATAGCATCGGACGGGACACTCAGCGTGTGTTATAAGCTAGCCTTTGAACTAGGGTTGCCGGACACAGATTTAAAGAACTAGAATTTTAAATTTTTAAAATTAAAGTTCTCTAAATATTGTTTCGGGTTTTAAGTAAAAAAACTAGGATAATTAAGCCTAAAAATCTAGACGCTGTCTTTTTTTTGGGTTTCTAGTTTTTAAACTTAAAAAACTTAGGATATTGCTTAAAAGTATCCAGAATAACCCAAGACATCCTTAGGTCCGTTTTTCCAGGACATGTCCTGGGAAGACAGGCCGGGTGGCAACCCTACGTTGAACCGATAAACCCTAAGATGGTATGACGATGTAATATTCGTGGACAAGCAAGAGGAGTTACGCAAAAATGAATAAATTGGACTACTATGAAGTAATTGGTGGATTGGTCGAGTAAGTAAGTTCAACGTGCGTAGGGCACGTTATTGTGAGGGCTGGATTTGAAGGTTTTTGAGGGCTTCTAGCAAAAAAAGTTTGGAGTGGAATACTTTTTTATCAGACAAAGAATATTTTTCGATTAATTAGATATTAATTAGAAGAAAATATTTTTTATTATTAATATTTGCATTGAGCTACAATTGCTACCCGAAACAATATGATGAGGATGATGACAAGATAATATTGGCGTTTTCTGAATGATTTCCTAGTATCATTTGATATAAAACTGTATGATAGAATAAGCTTTAGTCCTGTATGGTGAAATATATTTTTTTACATTATTTAAACAACAAACGTATAACACAGCGATAAAAATTGGATACAGCTAAATAAATTGTATCTCAATGGTATAAAAACAATTTAAGAAACACAATCAGTTGGTATCATTACACGGCGTGGGACAACCACATTAAAACGACTAACCACATTTATTACCGAAAAACCTAAACTTAATGCATTTTTTTATTTAAAAGGCGTGCATGTTAAGCAAATGTAGTGCCACAAAATAATAGAACTCACTCTCTCTAAGCTTCCTAAGTATCTTCTTCATGACACAGGTGTGTGGGCCGGCACGCGCGCAGCTAATGCAGCTCTGCTAACGTCACGCTCCAGCTCACGCGCCGGTATCGTCACGGGGTGTTTAAACTCGGACAAAGGGCGAATTACTCATTGCAAATTAGTCACTAATGAAAATGTCGTAGGACCGAAAAAGGCGAGGGTCTTGTAAAGTGTATTTAAGGTTGGTTGTTTTTTTTTTGTCTTGTCCATGATACATGGGCTATAATTTATTCTAAATATATTACGGATGCGGATTATAATTATTCCAATTTTGTAAATTAATTTTAGGTACCCAAATCTTGCTATAGGTATTATAGATACAGATGTAGATGAAGTAGGTATTATTGTAAAGATTACTTGAGTTATCTGATTTTTGTAATGAATTTGAAAATGATTTGGGAAAACCATTGTGCTTTTTACAATCGATGATTGGTTTGACGATTCACAGAATTATGATGAGGCAAATGATAATTTTAGAATGATTTTGTCTAAAGGGTTACAAGGTTTTAGCTTCATTGTAAAAATTTAAACATGCTTTTTTTCTTCATCAAAACTAAAGACAATTTTCCTATAATGAAATTATACGTGAAATTTTCAAATAGGTAATAAAAATCTAAAAAAATATAAATTATGCAACAATCATGCGTCCTCACGTCTCTCGTTAAGTCTAGTTGATCGAGGCACTGTCAAGGGTACGTATCTACTCGTAAGTAAAGAACCGTTGAACTCTAGGAGGAATCATGCTTCACAAAGCGAGACGACACCGCGTGCGATATGCTACACTTCTCACTGTCGATGCCGTGGCGTCCTAGCATTATCTCGTTTTATTATAGACTTGGTAGATATACATTATGACTGATTATATGTTCGGGCTGAAATAATATGGCTTTTAATGAGCTAATGAGCGTTTATATCATCGAATAAATGACTGATTTTTTTGTTTGTAAAATATTTAATAATATATATAGGTACGAGTAGGTACCTACTATTTTTTATCGGGGTATCCTTGCAAGATTTTAACTGACTCCAAAAGGAACCCATATTCAACTGATGTGGGAGTATTTAAACGGTTTTATTTAGCTCACCCCGTTTGTTTTATTTATTATTTATTCTTTCTTGGGTCAAATTTAGTAATTCA
>DVXP01002771.1:0-12207 GCA_018235645.1 Junonia grisea | reverse complement strand
CCAACAAAACTTCGGAAAGTTCAAACCACGATTCTGATAAAGGCCACAGCAACACCTCCGCCAGAGTGCAGCCCTGAGAGGTAAAAAATTAAATGGAATATATATAATTGAATTTTTCCGAGAGTTCAATTTGACTCTTTTTATATTTTTTTTAGAATGAAGTTCCTTAAACAATTTTAATAAATTTTGATCCGGTCGCCTTTTGCTCCAATTGCTTGAATGTTATATTTATATTATAAAAAGAAAAGTTTTGTAACATACGTACCAAAGGAATACATTCATAATAAGTAATGAATATACACAAAAATTACTGGACTGACATAAAAATTCTGAATAACATAGGCCACAATTTACTATACCTATACATTTTTATAAACTTCGGGAGACTGCTTAGAGGAACTTTGTTTTAACCGAGCGTCACAAGTTTCCGCTATTTCATTATAATAATTATTATAAGCCTTTATTCAGACACAGTAATGTACACATAACAAAATTTAATCTAAAGACTATGTGATGTCTGTGACACCGGCAACCTGGTCCGTGTGATCAAGTTTGGCAAAGGCCTCTTCCATTTCTTTCAATTCCATCCTTGTTTGCGCTGTTCTCGTCCATGTTTTGCCGACTTCAAGTTTAATTTAATTACTTTTTTCCTCACACGTTTAGGTACATAAATCTATTATGGGAAGGTGTCCCATTACCGCCCATCGCGTTCACGGCCAGCTCCACGCTTAACAACCAGTTTGAACCTGAATATGCGATTCTCAACGGACGTCCAACGGCCACTTCTGGTAAAATTATTATTCTTTGACGAGTTTTTAATAAGGCGTAATAATTACTAGTAGAAAGTGACTAAAAATCTTCATTACCCTAATGAAATGATTTAATAAATAATATAAAGTGAAAGCCGCGTTGGTCTAGTGATGCAAACACATCGATCTAAACTGAGGGTTGCCGTTTCAAATCTTGGCTAGCATCACTGACTTTTTAAATGTATGTTTAAAGTCATCTCGTGCTCGGCGGTGAAGGAAAACTTCATGTTCCGGGAAAAATTCTGACTGGATTAAAATCCTTTCCCCTTAATAGGAAACTTTCCTTTAAAGAAAAGTAACAGCCTTTAAATGTCCCAGTTCTAGGCAGAGGCCTCTCCTATTGAGCAAAAAGTTTAGTCCTTATTCCGCCACGTTGCTCTACTGTGGGTAGATTAATATAATAGTATACCATACTTTGGCGATATAGCTTTTGTAACTTTATAATTTCTTTTAAAGCTGGCAGCTGGACGCCAAGCGAAGATGACGCAAACCCCTACATCCAAGTGGAACTGCCTCAGAAGGAGCCAGTCTACGGCGTGGTCTTGCAAGGCAGCCCCATCTTCGACCAGTACGTCACCAGCTACGACATCATGTATGGCGACGATGGTTCAGTATTCTCCACTGTGGACGGGCCTGATGGAAAACCGAAGGTATCTGAATTTTATAACTATTTTGTGATAGAAATCCTTTAATAAGCGCAAACATTTATAATTTAATTGAACAATAATATGTAAATACTTGTACATGATAATGGCAGAATTCCATGTCTATATTTCAAAATTTAACTTTACCTTAGGAGTCACTGAGGGTAGGACTTTAGGATGTCTGTCTGTTCGTTAAGGTCCAAATAACTTTCGTATTAAAAATCTATAATTTGGTTTTGGTCACGTGTTGACATATTCATCACGCTGATTAAACTGTGCAATAAATAGTGAATAGAGTTTTAATAATTTTAATTAGGCTACTATTTAAAATTATTAAAACATATATGCTAATATAACCTATCCATTACAGATATTCCGTGGACCAATCGACAACAAGACTCCATTTAAACAAATGATAGAACCACCAATCGAAGCGAAGTTCGTCCGGATCCGCCCCATCTCCTGGCACGAAAGCCCCGCAGTGCGCCTCGAACTGATCGGCTGCCAAGAGTTAACCACCACTTACATACCTACTAGTACCACTACTACCACTACTACTACGACTCCTGAACCTACTACCACTACATCTACTACTACGACATCTACAACTGCTGCACCAACTACTACACCAGTGATCACGGTACCTACCACTGTGAGTATACATTGTTAAAGACAGTCCAGAAGGGAATAATAATACAACAACTGTTCATTATACATGTCTCTATTTCCACGATTAATACAATAATCCCCATAATCCCTTATATTATATCCCCCTATCGCAATGTCTCCTCTCTTGACATTCACAACCGTTGCTAGGCAGCCACTCGCCAGCCAGCCAGGGACCTCGTATTCCAAAGAATCCCGTTAACAATATTTATTTCTACGTTATAATTTGATATCCGAAAAACTTAATTGTTTTGCCTGTCGTGAAAACATTAACGTAACGTAACTTTTTTAAACTGATATAGTTAAAATATCCTTTATTTATATAGGTAGATCTGAGCGCTTTAAAATTCTTATTATTGTTAAGTCATATGTAATTGCGTTTCGAGTAAAACTAAACCAACTCAAAATTACTCTCATTTTTGAGGTTTTTGGTAAACCCAAACTTTTACGGACAAATTTTTCAGTATTTGCATCTGCCGAATTGTCAATCTTTTCTATGAGTTCACTATTAACCTTTCAACCACAATTACAATCTCATCAAAAACATTTGCAAATATTTTAAGATTTATTTTTAATTTCCATAGCTGGAACCCTTACTAAACTGTACGGAAGAGCTGGGCATAGGCGCGGATTTGCCCATAAGCATGATCGAAGTGAGCTCCAACAACGACGACAGACCCAACCTGAAGTTAGATTCAGAACGCGGCTGGAAACCGCTCTACTCGACACCTGGGGAATGGATTATGGTATGATTTGAACTTATTTATTTAGATTCTTATTTTATGGTGTTGCAAGTTGTTGTAAGAAAAATTATATTATATATTTTACTCATACTACTTACTTGAACAGTTAACTGTTTAGAAAATATATCATTTTTTTAGATTACCACATGTATACATTTACCATAACTTAATCCTTGTGAATAAAGTTGGTAGTTGGTGTATTTATTTTTGGTATGGGTTTTTTTAGTAACGGGTTCAATTCCCAGCGAAGAAAATTGAATTTAAGTTTCACCAAATTAATCAAAATTAGTTTAATTCGTTTTCGCTGTTCCCCACAATTTTAAATTTGGCATATACATCTCTCCAATCTCGTCTACATAACCAAATTTTTCTTTCCAGTTCAACTTCACATCGCCCCGCAATTTAACCGGCATAAAGACTAAAGGGGGTCCCTCTGGCTGGGTCACAGCTTACAACATTATGTACACATCTAACCTCTCCACTTTCAACCCTCTATTGGACGAGAAAGGCGCCGATAAACTCATAGTTGGCAACTTTGACGCCACCAGTGTGGTATTAAACGAGTTCAGGCCGCCAATCAGAGCGCAGTACCTCAAAGTGTTGCCAGTTAAATGGCATGAGAATATTGAAATGAGAGTCGAGCCGATTGGATGCTTTGAGCCATATCGTGAGTATTATTATGATTTAATTGGATTTTTTAAAGAGATAAATGGAATTATGTATTTTTTCAGGATTGTGTAATGTTTTTAAACAATTTGTGAGCATTGTAATTTGTAAGGTTTTAAATGATGAAAGAGAAATTATAATACAAACATAAATTACCATAATACTAGTGGTTAAACCAAAATTACACTAGAAACAACTTTAAAAAACTAAAATGGCCAAAATAATAAAAAAGAAACTTGTGCTCGATGTAGAAGTGAAATGTCCTTTTTCTTATTTTCTCCCTCAAAAATGATCTTAGTCTTGTACTCTTATCACTTATCGTTTGACGATTTACCTAGTAACACTTCCAAAGTTTCACTTAAAAACCTCATTTATCATTCCTTCCACCAGCCAAAGACGAGGAAAATGAAGAACAGGGAAGGATGGACGAGGAAGAGGGAAGGATGGAAGAGGAAGAGGGAAGGATGGAAGAGGGGAGGATGTTGCCGGAGGAGGAGAGGGAGGAACGAGTGCCAATGTGCCGGTTGTGCCCCGGAGTGCCGGCCGCAGACTGCGCGTGCAACAGCAAGCTTTTCTATGACGGAGAGAACTGTGTGAATCGCGACCAGTGCCCTTGTCTTGTCGGGTTTATCACGTGAGTGTAACAGTCAATTATTTATTTAATATATACTCTGAGAGTAAAAAGGGGGGGTGGAAGGGAAGGAAGGGAAATGAAGAACGAGTGCCATTGTGTCGATTATGTTCCGGTGTACCCGCCGCAGGTTGTGCGTGTGATAGCAAGTTTTTCTACGACGGAGAGAACTGCGTGAATCGCGACCAATGCCCTTGCCTTGCCTTGAGACAATTTACATAATTTCAACTTTTGCGACTTTAGGTCGAACCAAAGAAAGTGGGTTTTATAATATATCCTATTGTATGTCCCGCTATAATGATGATCTTAAACTCATCCACTAACTATAAGAAACGCGAGTATATCAGGTACGACGTGTACAGTTCTTTCCTGAATGTGTGGCCCTTGGCCAATAATTGCCACTTATATATTTAAATATCTAGCGTAACTATTCTACTGCAGACAAAATTTACAAATCTTAACACTTTTTCCGACTGTTTCTTACAAAAATTCTCCTTACAATAAAGCGCAGATTATGCCACAAAGATAGTTATTATTATTTTTGCTCAAGCCATAAAATTTTTGTAATCCTACCCCATTTTTAGGTATCCAGTAGGCTCCACGTACCGCGGCGACAACTGCGACGACTGCACGTGCAAGCTCGGCGGAATAGCCGACTGCAAGCCCGCCAAGAAGTGTGAATGTGCACCGGTAACTAATAAATATATATTTTTCCGTTATTTTGATTAATTTTGAAATTTTATAAGTGTCTTCGTTTACCTGAGTATATGGATTTGTCACTTACTGTTTTGATTTTAAAGTTAGCCGCTTGTTTCATACATTGTGGAAAAAATTGTGAATAAAAAATTCTGAAATAAAATCTTAAACCATATAATTAAATAGCGTAATCTGCGAATTAGGTGTTTATTAATATAGCAAAACTTGCGTTAATGACCTTTCTTCCAAACATTCCTCTAAAAGCTATTTTCATTTCTTTTACAAAAAACTTTTGTCCAGCTCAAATCTTCCCTTCATATTTACCAAGATCCTCAACAATACACCAAAACTCAAACCAAATAAAATCCTTTCAAACAGGATCTAGTACCAACAGTGACACCATCATGCGAATGCCTCTGCGAGCCCTGCACCAATGGGACCCGCATCTGCCCCACGAGCAAACTCTGCCTACCCTTAGAGAAGTGGTGTGACGGCATCCTGGACTGCCCTGATGATGAGCTGGACTGCACCACCAGGGCGCCAGTCACGGAGACTGTCATCACCACGGTTGTGCATACTAAGGCGGCCACACTGCCTGCTACTACTGTTGCTTCTATCACCACTACTGTTAAACGTAAGTTAATTGGGGTAACTCGGGAGTAGATTAAATGCTTTAATATACTTAAATTTTTGCCTCATAGCTAATATTAAGCGACTTATAAGCTAATATTTTAACCTAATAAATAAAACCTTGAGTTCAGTCCGCAAGGGCGTCAAAAAGCGTCTCTATTAATATAATAGATAAAAAATATAATAATTATCATGTTTAAAAATAACAAAAAGATAAAAACCATTATCTACTCCCTATAATTATTAAATCCCTTATTTGACACTTTTTTATTGCATTTACAGTACCGTACCGACCGTAGTGATAACCAATAACCCATAAAACCATTAACAACCAGCCGGATATACACTAATAAAACTAACATTAACTCTTAAATTAGTAATATTTTTTTGCTAATTAATTTAATACTTACTTAACATTAAATCAATATAAATAACTTTATTCCAGCACTAGATTGCCCCAAGTTACAATGTCCGGCTGGTTACATGGTCCGTCAAATTCCAACGCACTCGAGCTATAGAACTCCCTCAGAACTGCCGCCGCCGAGACAGAAGTACTCCTACCAGAGGTTCTACAAGGGCGCTAAGGGGGGCAAGAGCTTCTCTAAGGGTGGCTTCGCAAAGACTAGCTTCTCGAAGGGCGGGTATCACGGTAAGTTCTGCTAATATTCTTAAAATCAATGTTTGAGTATCTTAATCTGTTTGGATATACATAAATTTATGCCATTAGTATCTAAAACTTGAGCTCTGTTTTAATTGATAATATCAAACCATCAATATTCTTTCTATTACTTGTACATGTTCTGAAGATGAAATCAAACAAAGTTCTTCTTCAATTTGCAAATTTTATTTTGTTCACACACGGAAAATTCATTTTTTATGATTCAAGTCTTACAATCAGTCAGATCACACTTTTAAACCTAACTAGAACAATAATGGCCTTAATTAATCCTCAATTTAACCGCCCCCTAAAAACCACATATCCACAGGTCCACCAGCAAGACCTCAACGGAACCAAGCCTTCACCCTGGACAAGCCAGCGCTCAACACCAACCCCGAGAAGAAGACGGAATGCACGCAGTTCAAGTGCATTCCAAAGTTACCCCCCATCCCCCCCAAGGGCTCCACCCTCCCGCCCCTTATCTGCTCCACGCCCGTCTGCCCGCCGACATACTCGTTGAAGTTGGAGAGTGTTCCTGATAGTGTAAATAAGTGTCCACAGTAAGTGATGCCCCATAATGAATAATGTTTTTCCTTAACTAGAAACTTCATTTTGAATAAGTAAATATAATAGGAAATTGACGTGGTAATTACCCATTCAAGGGTGCTTATACAACATACTTGAAAAAAATAAATTTTTGTCAGCACTTTTTGTGCCCCACGGAAGCCGTTTTTGAAACCCTAAATCTATACTTTATATGCCAAAAAAACCGATAGAAAGTTATTAAAAATGCGAAATACGAGATGCATTGATCACTATAAATCTTTTTTGACTTGATGAATCGATGAACGCCTGCTGCACCTACTCAAAGCCTGACTCCTGCGGCTGAACTGAACTACGCGTACGAGCGAGGGTGTAAACTGTAAAGCATAGACAGGCACGATTAGTCTAAGTATTCGGTTTGGACCGATCCTGTCATCATCCGGCGTTGGCAATGACGTTATAACATAAAACTATCTTCCAACTAACTAACCAACCATTTTACCGTCATAGGTATGTTTGCGCCCCGCCACCGGAGCGTCCAGTATTTTGCAACGTCACAGGACGTACGTTCAGTACTTTCGACGGCAGCGAGTACAAGTACGACGTGTGCTTCCACATTCTTGCTAGAGAGAACCGTATTGGAGAATGGACTGTGCTGCGTACGTCAACTTTTTATGCCTTCAAATTCTTATAATTCTTCTTATCTTTTAACTTGCTTTGTTACCAATGAAACGGATGTCTGTAAAAGAAAAATCGATTTAAATTCAATTCAATATCTCCTTCTTCGAATTTGTCGTCTAACTTATGCTCAACAATAAAATTTTCTAAAATTCATGACACTTACATATCGTTATATTCAAGAACTTTGTTTTGAAACTTTAAAGTATACTCATCATTTTTATGAATTAAAACCGTAAACCATTTTAACAACACCTTCTCCACAACACAGTACGCAAGAAATGTGACACAAACGCCTGTCAGAATCAGCTGCTAATCCTGCAAGATAGGGAGCTCCTCCTGGTCAAGCCGAACATGATGATAGAGTACAACGACTACGAATACACGGTGGAGCAGACCAGCAAGATCTGCTTCCAGAAGAACAGCTTCGACGTCAACCGCCTGGGCGACGGCATCTCCATTAAATCTAGGAAGTACAACTTCACGGTGCTGTACAGTCCTGACGGCGATGTTAAGATTGGGGTACGTATTTTTATGTCCAACAATTAAATGACCTTTCTAAAAGCGTGTGTCCTTAGTCCGCTTAATTCTTTCATTAGATAATAATTATATCTTTCAAAATTAATATTTGAATGAAAAAACTGTATGTTGTGTCCAAAATCGCCCTTGACAAACCCAATAATAGTGATAACAATCTTGCCTTGGAAATTTATAAAAATACATACCAACTTAACACGATCTATCTCAAACAGGTGTCCAAAATCTACATGGGCCATGTAGACGGTCTATGTGGACTGTTCGATGGCGATGCGAGCAACGATCGCTCCACGCCTAACGGGCGTTTGGCCACCAGTGTGGAGCAGTTTGCCCACTCGTGGGCCAAGCCTGGTTTGCAGCCAGCTGACTGCCGTGTGGACACCGTACCGAGGGAGAAGCAGAAGAGAGTGTGGGACTTGTGCAAAGTCATTACGTGAGTGGACTTAATTGTGATGGGACTGTTAAAATAATGTAACATTGAATGTGTAAGTTAATGCGTGTTTGATTCTTGTTTGATTGAAAACTATTAGCTTATTTTGAGAATGTAGGGGATGGGCTTTTTTACTTGATATACGGAATTGATAGCCGAGATGGCCTAGTGGTGTGAACGCCTGGATCTCAACCAAAGGTCAAGGTTCAAACGAATATATTTTTGTGACTGCAAAAAGTAGTAAATAGTACTGATGTCTTTAAAAAATTGGCCAAGTGCGAACCAAGCTAATGAAGGGTTCCGTAGGTAGCATCATAATATATATTAATTTAAACTTGAAAATTAACTTATCTGTAACATCTTACATGTTTACCTTAATATTTTTCTATGAAATTTGAGCGAAATATTTTTTTTTACATTGATCGACTATATCTCGTTAAGCCTATCGCTTCGTAAGCCTATAGAAGCCTACTTAGCCGTGACAATTTTGCTTTTAAATTCGTTATAATATGTATCGTACCATCGTAAATTTTTTCATATTTTTAGAAATAGCATTTTAGTGGGTAGAGGGGGGTGGACACTTGACTGTAAGAAAAAAATACAATTTAGAGCTTAATATTTTCGAAACAGTCCCTCGCTCGGAAAAATGGTTTTCCCACACCTATATTTTAAAACGACCTATCCAACGATACCCCCACTATGGAATAAATGAGAAAAAAATTTTGGCCTCACTTTACATATAGGGAAGACACCCTAAAAAAATGTTTTTTAGAGTTTTTATTGTACGACTTTTTCGGCGTGATTCATTAGCATACTCATGCCCAATAGCAGCTTTCTAGTGTTAAGGACCTAGGAGCAAAGCTACGGACAGACAGACAGACAGACAGACGGACATGGCGAAACTATAAGGGCGGAACCCTTAAAGACCCCTTTTGACTACGGAACCATAAAAATGCATATAAATACAACTTTTTGTTAAAACACTTGTGGTTTAAATTAGGTACTAAAAATAGAAAGCAGGAAAAATGGTTGGTTTAACTTAAGCCTAAACATTATTTCCACAGGGAAGAGCCAATATCTCAATGCGCAAAGGTACTGAACCTAGACAAGTGGCGCAGCATCTGCCTGGAGAAGATCTGCAAATGTGCGGACCTGGTCATCAATGGCACCAAGCGATCCGAGGAGGAATGTAGATGTCTGCTCGTGGAGAAACTTGTGGCAGAGTGCTTGGCAGCTGATAAAAACATTGACGTGTCGAGTTGGAGAATGCAGATGGATTGCCGTAAGTACTTCTCTTCTTTTCAATTAGAAATATGATACTCTTCTCGATAAATATTTTTCACTTTTAAAGGTAGTCTTGCAAATAATAATTATTTATTAATTAAGTTTCAATTACTTTTATTTGCTATTTTTTTTTTAATTGAACATGGTTAAGGAAGCTATTGTATTTTAGAGGATATTTCTGCCTAACAATTATCTTAACGTGTAGACTTTTAGAAACTTAAAGAATTTATCAACACTGTCACCTTGTTGTTGGATAATATGTTCTAAAAATTTACCATGTGGTTCGATCACGTAATCGCAATGCGCGACAGCAGAGTACTCCGCGCCAGTGATGCAAAGCTACATGATCATAACTCTAACTCTCACCCCCAACAGCGGCGGAGTGCCCCGCGCCACTGGTCCACTACGACTGCTACCGGCGTCGCTGTGAACCCTCATGCGGCGGTACCGCCTCATGTCCCGTGGAGGACGGCCAGTGCCTGCCCGGCTGCTACTGCCCCGAGGGCAAGCTGCGCAAGGGAGACTCCTGTGTGTCGCCCTCCGACTGCCTGGACTGTGAGTACACACCACATCACCCTTCAATAGTAGTCTACTGGCTACATCAGAGTTGGACAGCCAGTTCTCCTTCAAGTTATTTTATCTCGAGGATAAGCTGCATCATGAGTACTAACGCACTACGCCATCCCTTCCACTCTCATTAGTATACTGGATATACGAGAGTTGGATAGGCAGTACATCTTCACCCGGTATTGCTGCGAGGGCAAGCTACGCCGTGATGATCAACGCACTACACTATCTCTCCCACTCTTCATTAATAGTCTACTGGCCATGGGTATAACCAGAAAGAAAATAAAAGGCATAACACCTGGTTATCACTTTTAATAATCAAAATTTTGAATTCCTTTTGAATTTTCCACATATTTCGATACTTTTCATGTGACATTCTAAAGCGAAAAATGAGCAAGAAAAATTGCATCTAAAAATACACTTTTTACAATATGCAAAAATGGTCTTTGGTCAGCTCCGATTTTGCCTACCCTCACTAAACCAAATCCTGGCTACGCCAATGTTTTTGACTACTAGAAAGACTTCTATATTATAGGAAGAGCTTAGACACGATATATCCAGTAGTAATTTACAAGCTTCTAGAGTCCTCTAGACTGTTAATATTTAAGGGGCCGTCCATTAATTAAGGGGGGAGGGAGGGGGTACAGAAAACATCACGAAACATCACAAAGGGGGAGAGGGGGTGTCTCGCTAGACATCACGTGTATTAAATTTATTTACTTTTTGTCAAAAAAGCGCTATTTCTGAACCGAGATTTTGAACGGTGCGAAAATTTGAGCGATTTGTAGTAACACTACAAATTGTTCCTCGTATCCAGCGTTGCCAGATTTTTTTCTTGCCAAATCGGGATTTTGAAACTTTTTGGGTGAAAAAAGCGGGATTCTTATGTCGATCGCGGGACATAGTATAAAAAACGTATTTCTAGTACGTTGTTAGGGTTCCGTACCTATGAAATTTAGCAAGTAATACTTTCTTATACTACTGTACAGATATATGAAAAAAATGTGAAAAATACCTATACATGTGTGATTTAATTATAAAAACATTATCATTATCTAAATAACCGTATCGTCTATTAATTTCTTTTCATTCATTTTTTTTGTTGATTTTATAATTTTTGTACTTTTCGCCCCTTTTTTGAAATAATGTAAAATATCGAATTCAAATTAAAACTATAAAGTCAGATCTATGTTTATATTTAGCTGTGAAAAAAATAAAACTAAGTTCACGTAAAAAAAATTGGTCCGTTTATGTTATAACAACGTAAATCATTGTATGTAGATAAATAAAATAAATGTAGATAAAACACATAACAAACTAATTAATTTGTACTAAATAAACATTTGTACGGAACCCTCGGGCCTCGGTGCGCAAGTCTAACTTGCACTTGCCCAGTTTTTATAGGATTCTAAAAAAAAATCTTTATTTCCTCCTCCTCCTATCTGTCGTTCCTGAAAAGCGGGACAACGCGTGTCCCGCGCGGGACATTTAATTTTAACCTAAAAAGCGGGACGTCCCGCGAAAATCAGGACGTCTGGCAACGCTGACTGCACTATTTAGGTAGTTGAATATCATAGTAAAACGAATGTCAAAATAACCGTTAAAACTTTAAATTATAGTCTTACTACCTAATGAATATTTGCACACTCACGGTCGTTTAAGTAGGTACGTTTTGTTGTTTATAATAATAATTAATTTTAATGAAGCTATGACCTTGTTACAAGTATTCGGAGAGAGGCAACGTAATCAAGGTGACAAACTAGAAAACAATGCATGTGGGCAACACATGCTTTACTATAGAGCCTTTATTTATAAGGCCACTTGGTATCACTGCTCAATAAAACTATTTTTGTTCAGTTAAAATAAATAAAAGTACCGGGTCGACCGAGCTTCGCTCGGTGCTCATTCGTGTTATATCGTGATTAAGATATAACTTAAATTATGTCCTAAAATTATAAACTTATTTTCTCACCTCCAACAAACCACAGCCCATCAAAAACGGTCTAAATATTGCGACAAATTAAA
>DVXP01002770.1:0-12210 GCA_018235645.1 Junonia grisea | reverse complement strand
ATTAATTTAATCTTTAAAATTTACTTATATTTTAACAAATAACATGTTTATCTTATCAATTTTCAATGAAATTTGCGTGAAATTATTTTTTTACTTCGATCGACTATATCTCGATAACTATAAAAGCCTAGCCGTGACAATTTTCCTTTTAAATTCATTATATGTACTATTACCATGAATTTTTTCATATTTTTAGAAGTAGTAGTTTAGTGGGTAGAGGGGGGGGGGACACTTGACTCTAAGAAAATTTGACACTTTGAAGCTTAATATTTCTCTTAACTTTTCCTCGTTCGGAAAAATGGGTTTCCCGCACTTATTAAAAAAAAATTTTGCTTCACTATAAATATGGGGGAGACACCCCAACAAAAATTATTTTCAAGATTTTATTGTACGACTTTCTCGGCGTGATTCATATGTATACTGATGCCGAATTTCAGCTTTCTAGTGTTAAGGACCTCGTAGCAAACCGCGGACAGACAGACAGACAGGAGATGGCGAAAAATTGAACTTCTCTGAACTTTTTACATTTAGATGGATTTACTGGATCTATTAATCTATATCGTTTAGATTCCGTAAAATAACCAACAAAAATATAAATATATGTTGCATCTAATTTCTGACCTTTTTCACTGGAAATCATTGCATATGCAACACATCCAAAAATTTTCAAATTACTTAAATTTATCTTTTCACCAGTCCATTTCTCCTCTGGTGTAGTGCATCTTACCGCCTTACTTGGTGACTTATTCTTAATAAATATTGATGTATTTACTGCCTCTGCCCAGAATCTCCGATCCAAACCAGCATCTTATAGCATGCATCTCGCTGCCTTCATAATTGTGCGATTGGTCCTTTCCGTCACACCGTTCTGCTGCGGAGAGTAGGGTATGCAGCGAGCATTAGACGACTGTGCATGCTTAGAAACATCTGTGTAGTGGGCGAACCGGATAAGACTCCTCTTGACAGTGCGCGGGGGACCGTTCCAGCGCACCCTTCTTGCGCTTGTCTGTCTGCCCTTCTAGGGCCCTAGCTCCTAGGCCGACCTTAGGGTGGTGAAGAGGGCGGCGGTAATGAAACAGTGTTGGCTTTGAAGTCTGTTATGAGCCTGTCGCCCTAACCTCACGTTCCCTAGCGAGTTTTAAGGTGTCTGCAGGGGTGCCGACTTAGAAATAAGAAAACGACTGTTTCAAAACAATATGACTTTTGTGAGAGCCAGCCACCCTAACAATACAGGGTGTATTGTAACTGCGCAATCTTCTTATCTTGAAGGATTTGATGTATCTTGAAGTATCTTGAGTCTTCTGTCTTCGGGACCGGAGCACGCCGATGCCGCCAATCACGCCCGATAATATATCGCTGGATCAATACCGTATTGAGAGCCGCAATCTTGTTTTCGAAATCGCTAATTTTAACTATGGCTGACTACTTTCACAACCCATAGCCCTTTATTAATACAACAGCTTAAACAGAAACAGTAAACATAATGCAGTAATATAAGCTATTTTACATTGTAATATGCGTATCAAAACGCCCTATCCAATGGTGTATAATACATAAACATAAGTATTTACCATCAAAAGTTATTAAACAATAAATGTAAATTTTACTCAAAAAATGACATTTTTTTAAAACGCTCTATACAAAAGCCAACTTCAGTGCTATTTACAAAAAAAAAGGCAAGCTACTACGCTAAGGTACGAAAGAGATGCATTATGTTTACTGTTTCTTATCCATTCGCACAAAGTTACATAATAAGTTTTTTGTAAGTTTGGACGTTTGGGCGTTCGTTGCTAATTCGCGAGAAATGGTTTAACCGAATTTTTGATAAATAACGCTTTAAAAGAAGCTTTTACAACAAAGAGGGTTTAGATATATACAGGGTGTCCCAGAAGTGTGGATCAAATCGAATAGGGATGAAGGGGAGGTCATTTGCCATCTTCTGATCCCAAAAGTTGTAATCTGAATTTTTGTAGTTTAAAAGTTATATCGATTTTAATCTTCTTCCTAACATTTTTCCCGGACTTAGCCAGGGTCTGCTTTATTCTGGCCTTAGTTTTGACAGATTACTGATTTTTACGCAGAGCGATATAATGCGTAAATGTTTAATAAATACCCTGACCTCTTTTTTATATCGTTTATCGAAAACAATTTACCTGAAGTATGTTTATGATATTGGCAATAAATTCTGATATCTAATATTATCTAAATAGAAGAATAAACATATTTACTTAGTAAGTACCTCAGAAATAAATAGAATATGTTTATTATTTTACAATTCTTTCATATTTATACTACCGACCTCTCTCAGCTTCGTAAGGGCGACACAAAAGTAATGAAAAATTAATATTAGTTATTTTAGGTCCCATTTCGTATTTATTAGATTGGATGCGATGGTCTATAGACCAGACTCACGCCCTTCATCAAAGCGGCGGAAGTGCGTCCTACCCTGCCAGCGTCCTCGAAGCGCTTGGGCGGCAGGAGCAGCCAAAGGCACACAGGACGTGGTACGCCCGTCTCCGCGGAGACGGGTACGCGCACAAACGCGTCGTGAGTGCGATCCTGCCGGTCTTTGAGGCCTGAATGCGGCGGAAGTTTAACCTTCCGATTTACACAGGTACTGACCGGTCACGGTTGTTTTGGAGTATCTGTGTAGGACCGGACACGAGGCGACGGCGGTTTGTCACCACTGCGGGCGGACCAAGACACTGCCTAACACACGCTGGAGGCGAATCCCGCGTGGACCGCGGAGAGGCAGGTCTTGGTGCAGCAAATCGTTCGAAATCTCTTCCTGCGAGCAGTCGTGTCGGCGATGCTACGCACGGTATCGACGTGGGAGGCCGTAGTCAACTTCTGTGAGACCGTCATGGCCCAAAAGGAGACTGCGGGGCGGGCTCGGGAGAGGGCCGATCCCGCCCCGTGAAGGCGACCCCGGGTCACCTTCACGGCCCCCAAGCCCCAGTGCCCGGGGCGGAATAAATAGGGCATTCCCTCCGGCTGCTTTAATGCTGCTAATGCCTCATTCTTTATTTTAATATCCAAAAGTCATCCTTGTAAAGTCATCTATTAAAGTCAAAAGATATTTAGTACCACTAAAAGACGAAACTGACATTGACAACACAATCATGGTTTATATTCACTATCATTGTAACTAATTTCACCATCTAAGCAAATCTATACTAATATTATAAAGAGGAAATATTTCTTTGTTTGTTTGTATTGAATAGGCTCCGATACTACTTGACCAATTTGAAAAATTCTTTCACTGTTGGGCAGCTACGCTATCTCCGGTGAACATTAAATCTTCAAAACCAACTTTTTGGAATACCGCGCGAAACCGGGCCGGTCTGCTAGTTTTAAGTAAATTCATATTGCTCATATTAAGGTACCCTAGTTTACGATGCCACAACTGCTGAGAAGCCGTTATCACATTAAGATCTGTAGTCTTCAATTAAATAATCACACTGCACTACTGATTAATACTATGAAGCTGCTTCATTGCAATTCAACGATAGATCGAGTCGATCTTGTTAGAAAGTTTTATTACATTGATCTTGTAATACGTAAGCTTTATTTCATAGTGACTAAACAAATCAATATCAACATTCTATTCTACTATAATATTGATACATATCAAAATCAAACCGATACAATACAGAAGGTTCGATACCTATATATAAAAACGATTAGTTTATATGTTTACCAACAGGGCTTCAGTTAATCACGAAACACAATGAAGCCTTTGACATAACTATTGTAGAAAGTGTGTTATAATTTGTTACGGTAAAGTTGGAGCTGGAGGCAGTTACGAATAAAAAATTTGGATAGATATTTTCAGTATTAGAGACCTTAAGTCATAACTGAAGCAATAATTGCCTTTAGAGTGACATGCTATTAACCTTTATCTAACATTGAATTTACTGTAATGCTGATGTTGATCGGAATTATTGCGAATAGTGTTAATCAACAAAATATTTTTAATGAACTTCTTATAGCATTTTAAATAGCATAAGCCATTTTTTGTAAAGTATAAGGTATTATAGGTATTTATCATACTATTGTATGATAAATAATACCGAAATAGTAATCAATTATGATGTAACACTAATCTCATATTACTTAATTGATATCAGTTAACAAGTAGTATGTACCTAACATTTACTTATCTGAGTAACTACCCATAAAAAAGGAATAAAAAATGGAACAGCATTCATTGTTGTATTATGAGCGTTTAAAGTCGAAAAAGTGAACTTTTCTAAAAAAAGTACAATATCACGAATTTCTCGAATACTCTAAAACTTGGTGCTAAGGTAAACGACGTTAAATACACTCTAAATGACCTCTCCTATTACGTCCTCAAAAGTTTGCATCAATCCACCAAGCACCTTGTACAAAAAAATCTCGAATGAAAAAATTAAAAAAAAAAATACATTTCCAATATTACCGTGTTGAATATCAAAAGAAAGGGTTCATTTAGCTCATGTTATTTTTTTCTACATCTGCTCAAAAACATCGTGTTACGAAATATGGCACTGAAATATTTTACAATTAAAAAAATAAAATATAACATAAATTATAAAAATAAAATAAACAGTGGCGAAACGAAATGTTCCTTCAACTCTACAAACCTTGATCCGTACGTGGGTACCACATTAGATAAGGGCATCTAATTTTGAGGTATTCCAAAAAAACTGTTTACTCAATATTTAATTTTAAGTACTTATTACTAAGAAAATATAAATAGGATAATAAATAAATAAATAATTTCTAGAATAAAATAAACTAACTATATGGCTAGGGTAAAGTGACACCACGACTTTTTCATATCAAATGAGAATATTTTCTTCTGTCACAATTTTTAGAGCGTAATTTTACCTTGCCTTTAATTTAATAATAAAATAAAATTAAAACAATAAAATATATTACCCATTAAAACAATAGCATATTGCCTGAGCAAATGTGCTGAAATATTCAGTTTCATTTTGGTTTGATTTTCTTAATCACTGTCTCTATGTCATGTATCAAAACTTTAAAGAAAACACTTATTTATAAACTAAAAAAAAGTATTAAAAAAAATAAAACTTGACAACCGCACCACACGTCGTGAGTCGACGTGATGTTAATCGGCAATATGCAAATCAAATTAGGCCTATATTAGAATATAAGTAGTTATCTCAAGGCCTAGTTAATCTAGCAATGCCCGGTCGCAGTTTTAGTAATAAAATGCGTAGGATAAGATGATAAGACACAAAGAAATGCCTAAATAGGTATATGATCAGGGTATTTCGAAAAATAATACCTCATTCCAAGGTGTTCAAAGAACCACTTAATCTGTAAATTCATAAGTTTATTTTTTTTTTAAGGGATAGGGCGGCAAACGAGCTGACATATCACCTGATGGAAAGTGAATGCTGCCGCCCATGGACATTTGCAATACCAGAAGAGCAAAATGCGTTGCAGGCCTTTTAGGGGGAATAGATGGGGAATGAATGGGGAAGGGGTGGGGAATTAGGCCTCCGGTAACCTCTTTTTTTCCGGTAACCGGTTTTCTGTGAGGCCGTGATATCACTTGGTCGAGTCGGCCTATTCGTGCAAATGCAATGCTTTCCCACGGTGTATATTTTATATTTAAAAGTATTTTATATTTATTTATTAACTTTACTAAAAATAAACTTAACATTTATTGATTTGGTAAGCTGTTTTTAGAATACCTAATTATTCTTTAATTTTATTTTTTATAATCTTTGAACGCGATTAGCGTGTTTAATCTTTGCGATTCCTTTGTCATAAAACCCAGAAAATAATGACAACCGGAATTTCCCTTTGAAAATGTAGCGTTTAAAAATAACAAAATGAAGTACCTTTTGTACTGCGGAACCCAACATCGGAATAATAGTAACTGAAGGATTCGTTTATTTAATTTTTTCATCTCTAAGTAAAAAAGTTAACACGTCCCATTTCAAGTCTCTATGTTTGCAACCATTTTTATCGGTCAACCCCTCTCACATTTTCGCCATAATTTACCCTGGTATTAAATATTTTTCGCGGAACCCTCATGACTATCCTGCGGAACCTTGTAATGTAGCCTTTAAATGGAGGATAATTGCGAGACCCTGGCCACGACCACAACAATAGCAGTAGATGTACTTATGCGCTCGAACGTGCTGCGAAAGTGACCCCGCAGCCTCTCCGTTTTCCGCGTTGATGGCGGCCGTCGCAGGGGTTATTAGTGAGTACAATCTCAAAAACCCGACATCCATCCTAGGAGTCGGGTATCTTTGAAGATGTACTTGGGTTTGTCCGACCGAGTTTTTTTTTGTATAATATACAAATGAAATGTGTGATTTATAAAAATCGAAGCTATATTATCACTCTTATAACACTTAAAAACAATAAAAAGTATCAGTCTGACAATGAGATCAACATTTCGAAAACTATGTTTATAAGGAAACTAGCCGACCCATGCCATTTCGTTGGGCATAATGTTGATAATCCTTTTTTTAGTACAGACTGTAATGTTGCCAATAGGAAGGGTATAGTTTGTAATTGCATGCTATTAAAAAAATCGAAAGTAACTCTGTCCGAAAGAAAATCATTTTCTGCGGGATTTGCGATAAGCAAATTCCATGAGAACCAAGTCGCGGGAAAAATTAATATAGGTAGTTGTGATAATTTTAATTATTCAAAACTTCTCTGTAAACTATATTGGATGTAATGTTATCACTCGGTAGCAAAATATATTGTCTATCTGGAGTTCCAACCTGAGATAAGCTCGTGGGAAAAACACGCAGAAAGTCGTCATCGTTCATAGTAGTGCAATCGTTTTCGCGCGGTTGTTTGAAGTTTTGCCTCTGTATAGTTTAACTACACATGTGCTCTCAGGTGTAAAAGGCAATGCCCCCTTCTCCAGAGTCCAGAAGCGAGAACGGAGGCAACCGAAATAAAAACCCGAAGCCATCGCGTCCGCTACCTTGGCCTTCAAGCTTAAGACGATGTTTATTCATTTTCATAAAGATTCAAAATTTTTGGTAATATATGACTAATAAATATGACCTAATGATTTAATTACTGATCAACTCACAGTTGAACTTAAATTTATATTTTTTCTATTTATTTCTTTAGTAACGAAAGGCAAGGCGCTCGGTTGCAAACTGACTTTATTTTACCAAATTGTCCCATTTTATACTGTAATTTGACGTTCTTAGTTAAATTTTATAATATTTAAACATTTTTATACTTTTTATTACTGGCCAGTTACCATAACATTATGTTTGACATTTTATATATAAACTTACGTTTGAACAATTACTTTTATTAATTTTAATGTTATTAAAATAAATAAAATCAAAATAAAAAAGCTTATTTATTTTCGTTACATATGATAATTATTAGGAATATATTACATATAAGAGAATTTACACGTCCGTGCAGACTATCCGTAATGAATTCCATTATGCGGTCTTCAACTCTAAATATAAGTCAACTCCTGTTCGGCACCCTTTACCTAAGTTACAATGGCCTATTGTCAACTACTCATGACCAATTAGAAATTATATTTTTTTCCGATGCAGGGCCGTTAATCCTTAAGGAGTTTTTCTGGTAGACATCATCATAAGCATGTTAACTAACATCAATTGCTTAGCGACTATCTTAAAGAAATAGAACCAAACTCGTAAAATAGTGACTTAATAATTAAGTTCTCATGACCATTTGTGGTCTTCATCAACAGTTCCACTTCATTAAATGTTATTTTTCGTGGGCAATGGCAACCAACCTATAAAATTTAAGGAGTTCTCTCGTTTTCGGCCTAGCCGTCTTCGAGTAATTCGGTAACATACATAAGAAACAAAAAGGCCCCGTCGAATTAAGGAACTCCTCCTTTTTTTGAAGTCGTTTAAAAAGTTAGACCAATACTGTCGTTGACTTTTTTGTAGGCATTTTAAAGCTCCACATCTTTCTCTAGAGCTCAAAAATATATCGTTCATAGTTAAGGCAGCGTTCGTAAGAAACGCTTTCATTCGACCTTTTTTTTCTTCGATTCATTTTGGAAAACGACTCCCACGTAATAACCTTTTTATTTTTTAGTTTTTTAATAGCATAATTTTTTTAATAGTTATTTAAAATTTTTTTAACACTCACCAATGATATGGCTTTCTATTGGTGAAACAATTTTTAAAAACGGTTCAGTAGATCGCGAGATTACCCCAATTACAATTTACAAACACACAAACTTTACTTCTTTATAATAGTAGTATAGATATAGATAACGATATTTCTGTTCCACCGAAAAGACTAACATGTCCACCGAGTGGACTAAAATATTAAATGTTGACATAAAAAACAAAACAAAATGCGATTAATAACTCGACCCAAAAATACTGTAGCTATTTTCACTTAATTTCAAAAAAGTCAGTCATATAACATACAAGCAATCATAAAGTAAATAAAAAGTGTTTATTGATTGTCCACCGAAATGAATTGTCTCTTCGGTGGACAAAATATGTCTTTGACGTCAGAAGACCACAAGCGTTGAACTCATGCGAATGAGGTTTATTAGTTGTTCCAATTTTGATGTTGACGTTGCTGTTAGATGTACTTACGTCCAAAAAACTTACTCGTTCAAAGTAGCAAACGTTCATCGAGTAATTATATAATAGTAATCATTAGTATTAGCATCGAGTAATTTGAACTGGACCATTGGTTTGCCACTAGACTGTGTATAGGATAATAAAGATAAAAGAAGAAATAGGAATAAAGATTTGACTTGATGAATTTATAACTTCGGTGGGTAGTATTTTCTTCCGGGTAGGACTTAGCAGAGGAGTCGACAGGACTGGACTTGATAAAGGGACATCATTTTTGAGTGGTTTGGGACATGGTGCTATGTCAATTTTATTGCAATCTAAGTCATAATGCCGTAAGTCAGTACTTCCAATAAATAAAACCAAATGGAAATCTCCAGTTTGTAAGTGTAGCGTATTTAGTGATTTTTAATGTGTAAAACGGAACGCCGTACAACCGTCGTTATTTGATTTTGACGTACGGACTTCCTCTTCTCGTGTGTGCTACCGTGTGTGTCGGACGACACGTGTGTGTCGCGTCCGTAACAAAAAGTCGGCTCGTGTAATAAGTACTTTCCTTTCGCTTAATTTCCTTACCACCCATACCTTGGCTGGTGTACTACGTGTGAAAACCGAGGGAGCGCTCCCAGAAGACATCTGAGCGAATTGATCTAAGGTACTGTGCCATCCATCCTAACCCCATATATAGTCCACTGAGCTGTCGCAGATACACCTTGAAAATGAGTTTGTCAAGTATTATGTATAAAAAAATACCGGTCTAATATTTCATTATCAAATAATATCTGGTTACAGCTTCGCGTCGTATCTTTTGACGTATTATATTAGTTCAATCATTTTAGACATTTGAAACCCCAATCTGGGGAATTAATCCTATAAAGCTGAATTTTTGTGTACACCTTTATTACGGCGGCGGCGTTATTATAAAATTGTGACAATAATGTATTGTATACAATATAGTCCAGTAATTTTAAGTCTTATCTGGGGAATCATTCCTATAGATCTTACGGCGTTATTATGAAGTTGTGAAAAATCGACATCGATATCGTGCCGACTAAAAATATTTCTTGCAAATATTTCGCGACCTGTTTTTTGAAGAACAATTTTTATAATGCACGGCCGATTCCCTGCGTAGCATCTCCGACACAACTGCTCGCAGGGAGAAATTTCGCCCGATTTCCTGGTTCAAGACTTGCCTCTCTGCGGTCCACGCGGGACACGCCTCCAGCGTGTGTTGAGCAGTGTCTTGGTTCGCCCCGCAGTGGTGGCAAACCGCCGTCGCCTCACGTCCACGCTTTGGAGAGTACCTGTGTAGGATCTACACAGGTACTCTCCATCACACAGGATCGCACTCACGACGCTTTTGTATGCGTACTGGTCTCCGCGGAGATGGGCGTACCACGTCGTGTGTGCCATTCTCTGCTCCTGCCGCCTGAGCGCTGCGAGGACGCTGGCAGGGAAGGACGCACTTCCGCCGCTTAGACGAAGGGCGCGAGTCTGGTCGTAGACCCTCGCGTCCCTCTTCGCTAGGATGTCCAAGGGCGGAAAGTACGCCAGAAGGGTCGCCGCCTCGATGGATATCAGGCGATATCCCCGCACCATAAGAAAAAAACACCTACCAGCGACCGTCTTTTCAATAATTTGTTTAAGATTACCGCCTGTGCCCGTTTGCAATACGAAACAAACCATGATGTGTTGCCAACTTGAAAATTAATAATAGATAAGACGGAGAAGGAAATAAGGAAAATGAATTGGGGTGGGCTTTCAAATTACAAAGCCTTTAATGCTTTTGCTATTAAAAAAAATCTGTTAAATCACGAGAGCAATAACCTGTATTTCCTTATCCTTTGAAGTTTCATAATGTAACGTTATATGTGGCTCATGTAGGGGGAACCCTACATGATACAATTGAAATAATTGACATGATCTTCAAATTGAAATAATTAGGATTTGAAGTTGAAAACCTGGGGCAATTGAGAAAAAACCGGGACTGGCGTAACTGGACCTTTCTTAAAGGTTGCGCTAAGATTTAAAAAATCCAGCATGCTGTTTCAATACACCCCGACAGCTCCGGATACCTTAAAAATTACGAAATATCCTGGGAAAGCAGAACTGTTGGCAATCCTAGAATCACGTAATATTTGCGTATAAAAGTACAAAATTTCAGGTTGGAAAATTATTCCTTTACAAAGAACAAAATTTACGCACCGAATATTCGAAGATAATAATGAAATATTCGTTGACACGAAATAAAAATATTTGATTTTTGTTCGACAATTGAAAAAATGATGGTATCTAATTTTTTTAATTATTAATAACTAGCTATGTTTGACAGTGTTACATAAAGGATAAATAGGAATCTATTGTTAATCTGGGACGAAACTAATAATATATAAAATTAAAACTACTCTTACTCTTCTTAAAAAGCAAAATACTATTAAGTATCTAAATCTCTATATCCTATTTAGACAAAAGACCATGAGACTTTAATTTGTTTTAAAACATCTAAATATGTAACTTTTTCTAAATCTACTAATTTTCTTTTTTTATGGGATAGGGCGGCAAACGAGCTGGCAGTTCACCTGATGGAAAGTGAATGCTATCGCCCATGGACATTTGCAACACCAATGGAGCTACAAAATGCGTTGCCGGCCTTTTAGGGGGTATGGAGAGGGAATTGATAGGGAAATAATGGGGAAGGGGTGAGGAATTGGGCCTCCGGTACCCTCACTCACGCGGCGAAACACGACGCAAGCGTCATTTCACGCCGGTTTTCTGTGAGGCCGTGATATCACTCCGGTCGAGCCGGCCCATTCGTGCAAATACATGGCTCTCCCACGGTAAGACTACATCAAATAGATTTAAACTATACCTAGATATACATAAATTCACTCATTTCGTGCGAGCGGAGCTCCGCTCGCACACACTCTGTTAATAACTGGTAAACGTCTTCATTTTTATTACATACTAAACAGGCTGATGACCGTGCCTTTCCCATTAAGGAGAAACTATTTAGATAAGACGTCACTGTATACGATCTATTCAGAATGATGGCTTCGTTTATATGACGCATAACAGTCATTATTCTAAGCAATCTATTTCGACACACAAAATAACCGTAATCGTAATCATCCTCATCATTAATTAGAAATATTTCCATTAGAAATATTTTATAACAACCGAAAGAAATTTTGTTAGTCGGTAAAAGTAATAGATTTTAATGTTAAAAAAATGTTAAAGAATGACGGAATAATAAATACGATATAACTTTTACCATTACAAATATTTTGTGAAAGTTATACATTTAGATATTTTAAAAAAATGTTTAACAATTACAATAGAAAAAATATTAAAGCTTTTACCTCACTTAATTCTTTTCTCGGTAAGAGTCTAGCCACTTCTTCTGTTCGAACGATCTCTTCCACTACATGCGTCGCTCGCTTCAGCACAAGTTCGTCGCAATTCAAGGATTTCAGCTCTGAAATTAATAAAAAACTATAATACAATAAAATTGAAATAATATTCTAAGATTATTTATTTCAGAAATACCACCAATTTTAGAAAGTTAGATTATTGTATGTATAGCATAGAAAAGCTTCTATTACCTAATACAACCAACTTACTTAAAATATGC
>DVXP01002769.1:0-12212 GCA_018235645.1 Junonia grisea | reverse complement strand
GACAGACAGACAGACAGACAGACAGACAGACACGTCAAACTTATAACACTCCTCTTTTTGCGTCGGGGGTTAAAAAGAACAAACTTTTAACCTATTGTCAATTCAAAACATTGCTAAAGTTTTTTTTTTCTTTCCAGAAGGCTCCCGGCAAGTCTCGTTCGCCCGCGGTACGCTCATATGCGTATTATCAAAGATTCTAAGGAATTAAATAAACATTGATTGTATAGTAAATATCATTAAAACATTACTAACCTAAAGAAATATGCAAGCCCACGCGGCGCGTATACTATATTAGTTAAAGTAATTTATTGATCAGCGCGTAGGCAAGCTTCATTCTTATCATTAACGATTAATCATTAAATTACTCTATTATATTATTATATATACAATTTATTAACTTTGATTAAAATTATTATTATTATTAAATGACACGTTATAAAAATTTTGTCATTCGTAATCATACTTCTACTTCTAAGTACTTAACGTTTAACTGAAAACTTTTAACATAAATTTATTATACTAGTTATTTGCTTGAACTAAGCCAAACTGAATTTATTAAGTAAGTTGAGAGTAAGAAAAATGTATTTTAATTATTGTATATTGGGTAGTTGTAAGGTAGAGGTGCGACGCGCGTCTTTGTCCGTTTCGTTGTTTCGTTTGTAGTGTGTCGTACGTCGCCTCGGCGTTCCGTTCGACGTTAAGTTGTTAGCCGTAGACACAAAGATGGCGTCCGACCTCGGCTCGACACTGTCGCCTCCCCGTACCTTCACACGTAATATAAGTGCTGCGGTATATATCACTATCGGAGTATATTGTCCTATATTTTGTTAAATTTTATCGGTGTGTGTGTCAGATAAGCTATTACGCTGAGCTGTACCTCTATGAAGTGTAAAGTCTTAAAGCTGAATTTGATTTTTAATCTGTAATCGGGTCGTTTGAAAGATGCGTGAAATGGAACTGACGTTTCGTAATGAGCTGTCAAATTTCCACGGTCGCTTTCAAACGGTTTCGAATTAAAAGATTTGAAAAAATGTATATAGCACGTGAGATTTTGATATTTTACGTTCTTCCGTTCCAAAGGGAAGCTTGTTCTCAACGGTCAGCTCAGCGCCCCAACTACATGTTAGTGAAATTAAATAAACACAAAGTTGTTGACATTAAATTAAATGTTCATATAACGCCGTGTACAAATCGAAGTGCACTTCAACATTACCGAGTACTTAAGGCCTTCATTTTGAAATGTTTTGTTTCGTTCGTTGTAAATTCCAAAATGGGCTGTGATATAAAAATATAATATCAAAATAATGGATTGTACAGGCCGTCTATGCATAATAATTGTAACGCTCTACAACACTGCCCGCATACTGATTATAATATTCATAATTAGAATTGAGCTTAAATTTTTTTCTTTGCTGTAAATCTTAAAACTGTAACTTTGGCGACTTATATTCCCTCGTTATTGAAAAAGGCATTCTATTCTCAAAAGAAGGATCATAACCTCCAAAAACGATATTAAATTCGAATAGACTTAAACGTAATTGGGGATATCAGGTATTTTGTCTCCTTTGATATTTTTTTGAGAATAAGAATGTGAATGCATTGTTACAGATTTTGAGAAAAAAAATCCCATAGAGGCAACGATCTCGCCGCTATGACACGTATAGACAATAATTTCAACTGTTTAGAGTAGAAATTGGCGCGTCGGAATTCGTTTCCGATTATACTTAGAAGAGTTGTAGATAGTCTTCAATGTTTTAGTCAAAATACTATATTTGGGGACGGTTCTCGCACGTGCCAAACTCTATAAAAATCAAATATCTCCCCCAAAAATCATACGCCTTCAATTTATACATATATAGTAGGAAATTGTACAGATAAAAAATATCTATTTGTGTGCGGGTGGTCACTCGCAGAAATGCGACGTCAATTCTCAAAGAGCGTGCGTCCCCATATATTTATTTCGTGTGTGTGTCTGTATATTAACTTATATAATCTATACATGTTAGGGTGTTAAAGCAGTGGAACACGTCCGGGGAGCCGACAGTGGGGGAGCGATACAGATAACAAAAAAAAATACTAGCGTAATTTCTACAGAAGAAAACATAGATTCATAATCAAAACGTACCAATATAAAATTATAATATGAGATACCTTAGATGTTAATGCGTGCGCGCGGGCGGGTCCAGTACCCCGGTGTGCCGTTGTTTAAGCAACAGCTTTAAAACATCGGTCAAAAATGTATGTGCCATTTACCACCTTACTAAAATGCATAAGCGTAGATCGGCGTAAACGTTTTTGGCATAAATAATTCTATTTTTATAAAGAGTGTCTTGAAGCGTAAATATTTTTGACGTGAAGCAAAGAGAGGGCTACTAAAACTGCGTATATCTTTTCCTCACGCCAAAATCACTTTTCATAGCTTCATATTGTTAGCACACTATTTATAAAAATATAGATGAATACCTTCGCCCTCGACGTTTGGAATGCAATGTAGAAATAGTTCACGAATCAATATAACAGAAGTAGTTGTCGGAACCGAAATGAAATTATAATCGAAAATATTAAAATTTTTCGTTGTAGATTTTTCATTTGACAAAAGTTACAGCTAAAAATCTCCGTCCGCTAAAACATGATCCGATCAATAATAAACGTTCCCGCAATAAATTAACCGAAGTGTTTCTACATTTTACTCCTAAACGTAATGAGATATCGAAGGAAGCGTAACCGCACACAGAAAAAAACAATTTTTGTCCCACGTAGGTTCATATGTTTCTATTAATAAGAGGCGCAGATGTCTGAGATTGACTCACCTGTGCACAGGAACTAAGGGTTAACAAAACTAAAATTATTTTGTTCTAAGTCACTATTTTGGAATAGTTTAGTAGAGTTCCAAAAAGGGTGATGTAAGATTTCTGTGCGCAAGTGTTGTTGAGATCTTCTGCTTGCCGCGTGCGGTAGCGAAATTATTGCCGCCGCCCGCCTCTAGTCAAATATTACTCTCACCACAAGACATAGAATTTTATATTTACACAAAATAATTATATTATATTGATATAGTATTCTAGTTTTAGGCGTTTAATTTATTAATAAGCCGCGTAAGTTAAAACGATAAATGAAAATTGTACCGTATCGTTTAATGCGTAGGTACCTAGTTCTTTTCTCTCTAACTCATATTTGTGCAATATTGTTACGCTTTTTGAATTGTTTTAGCGTTCTCATTTTTATGATGCTAAGTTTATTTTTTAATAATTTATTCGATTATTTATAAAACCTAAATCAAATTACTCGTGACGTGGTCTCGTTTTCACGAAAGCGACTTTAAAGTCAACGCGACGGATTCGACTCGTAAGGGTCGACTTATATACACGACACGACGTTGCGTCGGAACGAATTCAGCGCGGATGGGTAGACGTATTTGTATTATGTTACGGAGTTGTGTTCGGGTCGGAGGTGCAGCGCTGACGACAAGGGGGCGGCGGCGGGCGCTCCGCGTCCTGCCGCGTGCTGGTCACAGACTAAAACGATGCCAAAGCGGAAAACGTATACTTAGTATTTATTGATTAACAATTATATCACGTCGTGGGTAAAGTAGAGTAACGCGCTCGACACCTCGACGCGCTCCGCGGCGGAGTTCGAGCGGCTAATGATATTATCTACTTACGTATATCTTTACACTGATTAAAATTTTAAAAAACTTCCCTTAAAATGTTGCAACAGAGCAATCGTTTCTACTAGATTAAATGACCTCTCTGAATGTAAAAAACGATCGCCCATAAAGTGATTCTAGGATACAGGGTAAGCTTTGCAATTATTTAAATGTATCTAAATGTTTTTCATGTAGGCAGATTTTGCCGAAGTTTCTCGGTTCGTTCCTCGTTCACTGACTGCTGACGGTTCAGCTGGTCCTCACCGCAGTGCCACGCGGCGTGCGGCCGGCGAGTCAGAGAGCGGCGGTACGGAGAGTAGTCGTACACCGGCCTCCCGGCGGCGGCGCCCGCGCCGCTTCACTCTCGGGTCCACTGTAGTCTGTCGCGAATTTTTATATACTCTTTCGTCACTATCGTAGCGTAACCGATCCTATATCATGTCATTCGCGACTTAAATAAACTAGCTTCGCCTCTTTCTTTCATACTAGGCCCGCACTTTCATACTCTTCATCTATTATTCTTGTATATCGACGTATCCTCACTCACTTATCATCTTAGTCGAAACTATTACTATTGAAACATTTTTACCGTTACGTAAAAACATAAAATATGAATAAAAAAAAAGAGTAAACCGCGAGAAAAATGAGCGAAACGTAATTATTATACTGACCTAACATTTCATGTCATTGGTAACGGCAAGTTTTCTAAAATCGATCAAAATACATCTTAGTATTACGAAATCGAATTTGATTAAAAAAAAACTATTTAACTTCTAAAAATTTTATAAAATACAATATTTATATCGTTCGCAAATTACTTCGTCGTAGCGCTCGCGTAGCCTTGAATGCGGTTGGTATATTGAAGATTGTTTGGATGTTCGTAAAGGATATGAGAATAGAAAGCGGATTATTGACGCGAATGAAGTAGACCACCGGGCGGTGGCGAGCGCACTCGTGCGATCGCATCGGACTCGCGTCGCCTCCACTAAACGCCTCGATCATTGAGCAGTGAGCGCCGTCCGGTGCTAGTTAGTAAGATGATTGCCAATATTCAATCGGGAATAAACAAATATTAGATTTCGAAATTATTAAGCATATTATTATATATCTATTTATATGATAAAGATATGAAGAGATGCGCATAGTGCTTTTATGAATTGTAGATCCTAGTAACAAGAAGATCTAGTCATATCTCCCTCGTTTATTTATTTTTTCTAACGCTTAGCATAGTTAGCTTCAAGCACTTCTTTACTTGTCTAATTTTACTATTTATTTTACGGTTACTTAATTGTACATAATAACTTTTTTCTCTCGGAATCACAACGTTTTAGATAGATTAACGGGCACAGGTCCGCTTCGAATACTTGTGTCTTTACTGTACCTCTTCTGTACTTAAATATTTTGTGTACGTTTCAGAGAATTCTGTAAATCATTACAAATTATTATGTATAAAAATGTTTTTGATAAGTTATCCAGAATATTGTTTCGTGTTGCGTTTCATTTTTGTTATATAATTAACATGTAGTTTTTAATAAGGATAACAAATTATTGGTATAGAGCGGTAGATCATGAATGAATGGTATAACCGTTTGGTTAATAAGGGGTTGAAATTACTTTAGTGGAAATTAATTATATAGGTAGTGTTGATAACGTAATGTCCTGCTACTGACGACACGGAGGCTCCGAACAGAGCCGATGTCGAGTCGAAGATTTAGTAAAGAAACGCGCCGTCCGTAATCACTAGAAAACTCCTACTTGCAGAACCAGCTTATAATAAATGCCCTTATAAACAGTCATATTGTATATGAGTAAACTAAAACTTTCGTATAAAACTTAGACACTTGATTGCATAATTAATTATTAGTTTATTCTACAGCGTGTATCCGAGCGATGTTATAGCTCCAAAATTTAGTGCCGAAAATATAACATTTTCTTATTATAATTTAACGCTAATTATAACTTATAAATATTAATTAGATTGCCAGAATTAACAACACTAGATGATGGAATAAAGGATAGATAATGGAAAGGATAAAATAATCATCACCAAATTAAAAACTAATAACGTTTCTTTCCTACTTAAATAAAATTATATATAAAATAAGAATAACTTTCTTAACCTATATTATCTTTGCATTCGCTTTAATAAAACAAATTCTAAGATTTGATAAAGGAAATGTTCACTGTTCCAGAATGTACATAGATACATATATTATGAATCAGTGGCGGATTATCCTTTAGGCAAAGTAGACACGTGCCTAGGGGCGCAAGTGCAAAAGGGGCGCACGAGCGTAGAAGGGGGCGCTAGGGAAGGTGGTGACGACCTTTAGGGTGATGAGCTTTGTTTTTTAGCTCATGAGGCGCTTTTAGTGTCAGTGCCTAGGGGCGCAAAATAGTTTAATCCGCCACTGTTGTGACGTCATATCTAATTTAGGAGCTTACTAGCGTTTTGCCCCGGGTCCTCTCGGGCGGGTGACAGGGTGTCGCTGTGTTATGCTAAGGGATTCATAATCATTAAAAAATCTTTACATGTCTCATTAAAAACGACTAAGCATGATTCTTTATGGAATAGCGTCGACTCTATGTATAGTAAAGGAGCAAAGAAAATTTTTGTCTATGGTATATATGCAATTTACTGATTTGTAAACATGAGAAATTGTACTAAATTTTTGTCATTCTTAGTCAAATTAAAAATAGATCAAAATATTAGAAACGTCTCTTAAAAACATTATACTTAGGATAAAAAAATTTGACAGTGACATTGAAAATTTGTCGTTTGCAATAAACAAACTTTAGTTCGTTGGTTTTAATCTTGAGTCATGCTTAGTCGTTGCAGTATAAAGCGTATATTTTCAATAGGGACAATATCTAGCAATCAAATATGTGCACGCCATTCTGGTCGCCATAAAGCTTTGAACGAACTGTGCGTTTTTGGGCACGCGTACACTGAAACGCACTATTCGTACTTGCAATCGCACGCATGTGTTCAAACCGCGTTCAGTCTTATGACAGTACCTACAGCTTGTCCAATATTGTATACGTATGTGTTTAAGTTTATGCCACTTAATGCGTGCCCAAGAACGTCCAGTCTGTCAATGGCCTAACACCATTCGAATCACACTCGCTTGCACAGTTTGATCGTGAATGAGACCAGTCCCCACATTGTTCTGGATAACTTATGTTGGAATAGTTTAGGAGTAAACAGCCTGGCCTGTTATGTAACTTAGAATTTGTATACAAAACATACAAAACAAAAGTTACTATTTTATTTTCAAATATACAGTTCCAGCAAGTTTTGTTTTCTTTTTTTTTCGTACAGAGCAGCGCTGTTTACGAATAGCTTAGCAAAGGGATGCCTCTACAGGTGTCCGTGATATACGCTTGTAAAGATCGTCCATTGAACCCTTTATATACTCACTGTCTCCCATAACCGTTCCGTTTTGCTCGATAACATAAAAAATAATCTAATGTTAAGACAAATTGTACATTTGACATCTTATTAAAGTGTATTTTACACTTACATTTTTTCAATTTAATTATAGAAACATGATGAATAGCGATCTATATAAGGTAAAAAAAGTCGTTTTTAATAACAATCTCAGAATAGCCGCTTCTGTCGAAACGCCCTGTGTTTGAAATTATATAGTTTTATATACCATAGATTTGCTACAATGTAAAATAAGAGGATTGAGATAGGGACGACGTTATCCAAACTGTTAATAGTCACTTGTAATATATGGATGGATTATTGATGACGTATTGTTTGCTATTGTCGATAAAACAGAAGTATATGGATATGTTGTTAATATAAGCTACATTACTAAAAAACTCTACTGGACTAAGTTTTTTCCTATTTTAATGTAAGTGATGCGTTGAGTTGCATTCGTGGGTATTAAGGTTTTATATTAGTCTAATTTGAAGTGTTTCACGCGGCGAATACTTACTTACCTTTTTAATGAGTACAAACCATCTGTGCTGTTTCGTTAATGAATTTTGAACTTTATGTACAAAGCGAAGGGTTTAGAATACATTGATGAAATGCACAGACGGCATAAGTTAGCTAGATGCTCGCTTGTTCCGTTTTCAAGTACAGATACAGTCTGAATAAATAAATAATCAATCATATTAACACTTATATATACAGCATGATGAAATAAAATAGTTTTTAAAATTGATCTATTATATCGAAGCACTACAAGAATACATTGTATTATATCGAAATATCCTACAGGTAAATCTGTATCTGTCCTTGGAAACCTAATACAATTGTAAATTAAAATGTATTGTTTAACATCCTGCCGCGTTGTATTATGAAAGTTACACCAAATATAGATTAGCAACTGTCAAAACTGCGCAAAGAAAAGTTTCACTTTAATCCACATTGGTATAAATTGATTGGTAATTGGAAACATTAATTGTAAAACTACGTATAAAATGGATATCAGTTTAATATAACGAAAAAGAAGGCATGAAACTGTACATAATAGAATTTACCAACTTGTGCATATGAAAAGATCAAATATAGGGATCTAAAATACTAATCAATGACTGATGGACTAAACCTGATGAAAAACTATTGTTCATTGACGAAAAAAATTCGACGCCATACTGAAATTCTTGTCAAATTATTACAGTTGTTATTTAATTCATATTGCAAAAAGGCAAAGATATGAGGCTATACAGCCTTGTAATTCGTGATAAACAGAATCCATTTTATACGTCAGTTGCCAGCACAAAAAATATAAACGAACAAAAGTTACCAGCAGTGCATTTGATAGCTAGGCTGTTGTAATGAATCATATATAATTATATTGTTATATTTCGCCAAAGTTTGTAATTTAAGAGAGTTTTTAAACACTTATTTGAAGCGTCGCTAGTAAAATTAACTATTTATTTTTATTAGTCTAGCAAAATTCTGTAGCTAATCGATTTATTATTTCTAGTACCACATTATTATGATACTAATACAAATAATTTGCCTATTTTGCATGTATCGTTTAGTTTTAAAACTATTATCATGTTATTATATATGGCTGAAATATTTCAAAACTAAATTACTATTCAATTATTTATTATTATACACTTATTACGTTTAGTATGCTAGAAATATGAGGAAGGATAATAAATAATTTTAATTATATTAGGTATGTGTTTTATTTTACATAATAAATTAGATTTTCTTTATACTCTCTTCCAAATATCCATACAACTTTGTTCTGGGGACATCAGATTCACAGAAATCTAGAATATGTTGATAGAGCTTGCCTGAAAAAAATAAAAAATATGTTATCAATTCCATCCAACCAAAACAGATCAACTGATTAATTCAAACATCTGACATTTTTTTGCAAATACAAAAATTTAAAAATAAAACTATTCAAACTTACCCACACTAACATTATTTCCAATAAGAAACCCATACATCTTATTGATATCATCTTTTAATCCAACGTCTCCAAAGGTGTAATAGGCCATAGGCCTGCCAGCCTCTACACAGGCCATCAATTGTAGTAAACACTTCAAACGAGAGTTACCCCCAAACGCCCCACAACCCCAATTCCCAGTCGCTATTCCGGGGTAGTTTATAACCCCTTTTGTGGTGTAAAACGAAAAGCCTGAGTACGCCTGAAAAAATAAAAAAAAACTTTCATTATTTTAAATTGTCGAAAGCTGAAGCTTTATAAGTACCTACCTAATTAAAAGTAAAAAGTCAGGATTCAGTTGGGTTGGGCGGCATTTGGCAAGCTCCGTGTAGTCCTTACGTCGACAATTCCGCAAAACCTGAAGACGAAGGTCTTCGAGCAATGCGTCCTACCGGTGATGACATACGTTGCCGAGACGTGGACACTGACAACGGGACTGGTCCACAGATTTAAAGTCGCTATGCTCGGAGTCTCTATCAAAGATAAAATCAGGAATGAGGTTATCCGTGAGAGAACCAAAGTAACCGACATAGCTCGCAAAATTAGCAAGCTGACGTGGCAATGGGCCGGCCACGTCTGTCGCAGGACCCATAGCCGTTGGAGCTCTGGCCCGCTGTACTGACGACATACGCAAGGTTGCCGGAGCGGGCTGGATGAGGGTTGCGAAAGATCGGGATGTTTTGCGCAAACTTGGGGAGGCCTATGTGCAGCAGTGGACTGCGATTGGCTGACGACGAAAAGTAAAAAACTGAACCCAAATTGGTTTACCCTTTTAGGAGCCACGATGCCAAAGACAGACACACAGACCCAGACAAAAATTTTGGTCAAACTTATAACAGCCCTCTAACTTCTTTTTTGGGGAGAGGGTTAACAATAAATGAAAAAATAACAGAAAAATTGTGATTTCTGATAGTTTGAGCTATTTGTTTGATTACACTTCTTTTCGGATCAAAACGTTTTTTTTTTGCTATACTATCCTATCCACATATGAACAGTGAGGCTACTCATCCCGCAGCGCCAGAGACGTTCCAGAGCGAGTTTTTATAAAAAAAATGTATGTGACAGATAATTATTACATTTTTGACTTCACATTAATGCATTTCTACTGCTAATAAAGTCAGCTATAACCCATTCAATGACTACGCTAAGTGACATTTAGTCAAAATGTTAAACGTTACATTAAGCAACTTGACGAGTCACTCAATTAAATGTCGTCATTCAATGAACGCGCTAGTGACTCAATTGAATAGCGGATTCAACAAGATGACTGCGACATAGATATTTCGTCAGGTTTCGAAAACCTTTTAGCATCTAGAGCGAGGATTGCACATGGTTTTCGACCAGACGAATCTATGAGAGTATTATCTCTATGGTCATCTCACCATTTAAAGATTAAACCTTCACCAAAAAACCCCATACTAAAGAATATTTCCTTATTAAGTTCCCTAACAACCATTTCCTTGGTATATAGTTCGTCAGGTTTCGGAAACCTTTTGGCGCCTAAAGCGAGGATTGCACATCATTTTCGACCTAAAGAGTCTATGGGAGTATCATCTCTATGGTCACCAGACCATATAAGAGTTGTTTACCTTCATCAAAAACCCATGATAAAGAATAAATTACCTTATAAAGTTCCCTATCCACCATCTCCTTGGTGTATTGTTCGTCAGGTTTCGGAAACCTTTTGGCATCTAAAGCGAGAAATGCACATCGTTTTCGACCACACGAATCTACGAGAGTATCATTTCTGTGATCACTTACTATTTAAGGGTTGCTTACCTTCATCAAAGACCCCATAATAAAAAATAACTTACCTTATTAAGTTCTCTATCAACCATCTCCTTTGTATACTGTTCGTCAGGTTTCGGAAACCTTTTGGCGTCTAAAGCGAGGATTGCACATCGTTTTCTACCAGACGAGTCTATGGGAGTACAATCTCTATGGTCACCAGACCATTTGAATGTCATGCTGTAACCTGAGTGGGTGCTGAAACGCTCGCTGCCTAAAATTATATTAATATATGGCTAAGAAAGAAATTGATTTAATTTTTTAAAGTAAATTATCAAACTGATTTTAATTAATTCGAATAAATAAAGCATAAATTAAAATATTTTTAATAGTACCCATAAAAGTTAGGAACCAAAACCTTTTATTCAGTTTTTAAATTTCCATTTAAGATCTCTCTATTTTCACTATAAATAATGAAGAAACAACGCCTATATGATACCAATGTATCAGACAAACTATCTATTTTAGGTGTCACCATATAAAAATATGACAATTATCTTACCAATAATCATAACAGCTTCAGTGGGTGCCATGACTTCCGTAAATAGTAAAGAAACGATCAGCTCAGGATTGGAAACGAATCTGATTTCCTCCTGTACTGCTCCACGTCGAAGAACTCCACCGCAGATGTACCTACAAATTAGATTTGCTTATTCAATATAAGTTAGGAGTGTAAAAAGATTCTACTATATACAACATTTCAGATATTTAAAATGAAACTAAAATCGTCATATTAAGAATGTCGATATAGCGTGACAAATTACCTTTCTTGGACACTATCAAGAATTATCAGAGTTCATGAGAAAAGCTTTAGTTTCTCTGACAATCCCCAATAAATAAATTTTCTTCAAGTAGCGTGTTTTAAGGTACGAGAATTCAGTCATGTTAAACACGTACTTTATACGTATTTCTATTTAACAATTCTATTTAAAAGTCTATTTAACAATCTTGTGTGCGCTGTGATACTTAACGCAAGTCATAAGGGCTGCAGATACGAACAGCATACGAATAGCAAGTAAACGCATACCTTAAAACGCGCAGTCTGTGCACGGCCTTATATTTACATTTTATCTTACTATGTGTAAAATGATTTATGGATGTTAATTTATCAAAAATTCTATTAACCGCATTTTTATGAAATTTTAAAAGACGTTCAATATAAACATATTAATATTAAAAGTATTAAAACAAAATAACATGCAGACAAATAATCGGGTAGGTAAATAAATAGTAATTATTATTTTATTCCCAATGTGGACAATGACCACAGATTAAAATATATTTTACTTCATAAAATAATACATAATTATATTTTACTTACTTGTAGTGGTGCCGAATGCGCTATTAACGCCGGT
>DVXP01002768.1:0-12212 GCA_018235645.1 Junonia grisea | reverse complement strand
TAAAAATTATCGCGATAAGACCCGTCTACAAAGCAATAATGAATAAATTACATCGCGAAAGTTTAAAATATAAAATCAATAATACAGTTACAGTAAAAAACAAACGTTTTCATGTATGTATGTATGTAACGGAATTTTTGAGCTCAATTTTCACCAGTTTTGAGCAATCCGATAATTTTGGGACTTTGCACACGTGTCAAGGGTGGATGACAATGCAATAATTTGCAATAATTAACAGTTTCCCATTATCCTTATCAGGACTCTGTAGTGGAGTGAAAGAGACAGAGCTAGAGCGCGATCTGCGCATGACTGCAGTTTCGGGCTTACTCTTCCGGACTAAGCGTGATTTTTTTAGTTTTTTAAAACTATTATTATATTATTTATTGGCTTACATTTGCTTCAATTACTTAGAGTATGATACAAGTTTCATCAAAATCTGTTTAGTAGTTTTTGAGTTATAGAATAAAAGGTGTGTGTGTAACGGCATCGGCAGTGCGAAAAACATCGTCCCGATATATTATGTCGCTACGCTTTTCGACAACTTGTATTAAAATAGTAATATAAAAGTGACTCTTTCATTTGATAGCCATATTGCTAAAATAAATTGTAAAAGACAAACCCACAACTCCTTTTTTCTTTGCCGGCGCCATTTTGAAAATTGTTATAGCCTACTACCACAATTCTGACGAATACAAGGAAATTTTTGTATAAAATCTGTCCAGCAATTTGGGCTATAGAACGCGGCAAAGAAATGAACAAACATAGTCACGTATACATGTTGTTTATTTTGGTGAATTCATTGCAATATTTCCCTCGATAGCAATGTTTTTTTTTCATGAGTATTAACTCACTAAAAAAACCGATAACAATATTAATCATGTAATACAAACATGCACCGTTTCGTTAGTCAATATTGATTTTAGGAATGATAATGAACACTGTTTGACGCTTATTATTTATATATGTGGTGTAGATGTTCTTATTAATGACCAAAATGGATTATTTTATCATATAACTATGATATATAAATGTAATTTTTAAGTGTTTCTTAAGAATTTTATGTGGTCAAAGAATGGTGATCGCTTATGGGATGAATTATAATAAAACATTTTAACCTACAAGATTACTAAAAATTCCATTAATTACACAGCTCTAGAGTGGTTTTCCCGTTTTTATGATTGACTTTGATAGATTTTGGGGCGCTGATTACGGGAAAATGATTAATAAAAAAAATTCCATCACGTCAGGTTTTCAAATTATTTAGCATCGTTTTTCGCCGAATTTACGTAGATCAGACGATCTTATTTTTTTTTTGAGTTTTTAATTTTTATTTTATTCAAATCGATTTAAATAGTTTTTGACGTAAGAACGATTTCTCGTGTAATTTTAAGATTCTACGTAGATCTTTCTATAATTTAATTATGTTTAATTAAACAAATAGGGTGCGAGAATTAAGTAGCATTAAGTAATTTGGAAACTTTATACTTCAACGGTCATGACCAGAATATTTCACGACTGAACGTACCTATACAACTTCATACAAAAGAAAAAAAGAAGTTCTCAAAACTAACTTATTAAACTCGATCTTTTCTGGAAAAGATGGAAACTAAAACAACTTGTTTTAATATGTAGTTTATTATTTATGCCTCGTAGTGCTTTATATATTTTTGCTCGTAAGGTAAAATTTGTGTTTTCTTTGTAACTTATTGCCAAGATTATTTTTCAGCATTTTATATTTTCCTCGTATTACTCGTATATTAAAAGAAGAAAGTATATTTTGAAAACGGTTATAAATTTTAATATTTTTACATTTTACCCATGTTTCAAAAGAGTTATAAAATGATTTTAACACGAAATTTAATAAAAGGGCGAGGGCTGTGACACGGAAACACAAATCTTTCCGATTAATGGAAAAATCACGTACAAATGAAATCCTAACATTTATTTTTGGATGCGAGAACAAATACAAATCAAACGAAGAAAGTGTTTTTGCTACGTCGACGTGATGAAATTATTATTTCTATTTTATCTAGAACATAATTATTTTTCGGTGTTTATTGGATTGGAAATTTATAATTGTATACTTTAGTATTACATGTATGTTTGCAGGTATATAAGAATATGTAAACGCGTCGTTATCGTCAAATTGTGGACATTTTTAAAAAATAAATATGTTAAACAAAAATTGATTTGTTGCAACTTTTTATGGGCGTTGTCCATCCATTTTTCACAGTCTATACAACTGATATGTAACTTACGACTTTATTTCTGAAACTTTCTACGATCTTTGTGACACGTTCTACAAATATATTTTAAGTTTGTTGATTATTACTCGTAAATGTGAAGATATTATTTACTTAACTGTAATAAGATCTAAAAATATGTTTAATAGTTTAAGCCTAAAAACGTACCAGATCGGTTTTTATATTTATAATATAAAAAGATGCAATACATCCCAGTAAGACGTAAAATCCCTTGTCATACCTATAGGTGAATATTCCAAGAAAAAAAAATGACCTATTTAAAGCTGACCGGATTATTATTGACATGAAATACTGAAGTGAAAAAGAAACTCTTAACAAATTATAAAATTATGTAAATTTTTATCGTCTCTTCTAGTACCATAAATTATAAGAACACCGTAATACAAAGCCAAAGTTGCTTCGCTCTAAGATTTATAGGGAAATCCTAAGCTAAGAAAAGTCTGAAAGAAAATAAGCGGGCTTAAAGTTATTGTTTATGTTTGAAATGAAATTGTCACTGTAAAACTTGGCGAGATTGCTCTTTTTTGGCTACCTTTGACTTACGCTATACCTTGAAGGAAGGAAAAAGGTAATATATGTGACCTGTTATATAATTTTTATAATAATAATATAATCAATATAGGCAATATGGGTACATACCTGAGTGGAGTGATGATAGCCCGATGTCGATCAAGGGCGATCGCAGTCAGGGTAAACACACTAACGTTGACACTTAGTGCTTGTACGAAGGGACAGAAAGGGCACATGAAATGTGGAAGCAGCCATCGTTGGAGCAAAGCAGCTTGAAACTGAAAATAAACTTTTATTTATTGTTAGATTTATTTACTACGAGATACGCCTCATTCTATTCGAAATATTAAATTATGTATGAAGCATATTCAAGTCAGTTTTCAATAAGTATATACAATTTCAATATAATGTTTATTACATCTAACTAGCACTCTTGGCAGATAAATATTATGTTGTAGTATGTAATATGGAAAAAATCTGCTTTAGTTCAAAAACTCGTTGAATTTCAATAATAATAATTGCTACATTTTAAGCTCACGATCTTAACAGGAATTATATTAATTGTTAACTTTCAATTAAGATTCATTTGAAAAATTCAATTATTTGCCTGAACCCTTCAAATGTAAATGGGACAAAATACAGCGAAAACGTTTCTAATTATAACGGGAAATATATTATACGAGTACAAATTGAAATATGATCCAATTTAATTTATATCTCTTCTTGTGATGTCCAGTAACATACCCTTTAAAAATTCAGAAGTAGATGGTTTCTCGGTAGTTATGAAATGAGTGACATTTGATAAGGTAAACTTACTTGGAATGGTATGGCAAATAATCCTATAACTATGTCAGCCAGAGCTAAATTCGCGATAAACAAGTTTGTGACACTTTGCATCCGTCGCGATGTTCCGACAACCCACATGACTAGGAAATTTCCAATTACCGCCAGTACTGAGATCGATCCATACAAGAATGACAGCAATACTATCATACCGGTGGGTATTTCATACAATCTTTCTGAAAAAAATAAATTAAATCAGCTATTTCAATTTAACTTCAGGGTTCAAATATGTAGATACTCATAAATCATTCTACTTGTGGATGTCAAAGGTGACGTTTAAATCAGAAAATAATTACTCTTTTAAAATATTCTCAAAAGAATATGCTCAAAAGAATATGCTCAAAAGAATATGCTCAAAAGAATATGCTCAAAAGAATATGCTCAAAAGAATATGCTCAACAAAAGAATATGGTCAAAATTATAGGTTCATTGACAGATGAAAAGTGCGAACCACAAATACGCGTACTGGAATGGATATTAACAATTTACACACGAACTTGGCAGTTGCTGTGTTTAAATTTCATAACATCAAATCAAAAATTTC
Organism: Junonia grisea; assembly: GCA_018235645.1. Lineage (NCBI taxonomy): Eukaryota > Metazoa > Arthropoda > Insecta > Lepidoptera > Nymphalidae > Junonia > Junonia grisea. Next base: position 8,051 of record DVXP01002768.1, on the reverse strand, counting down.
AAACCTAGCGAAATTTTAACCCATGCCATTCTCCATAGTCCAATCTGCAGCGGTGCAATTGAAACCTACATTGGGTTGCGTCACGCGCTACGTCAAAAAAATATGATGATTTTACCATATTATAAATTTTTAAGCCTGTGCCATGTATAATAGATTCTCCTTACTACTCCTGTAGTAAGGAGTATAGCGTGGACTATAGCGTGTAGTTAAATCTAAAATTATAAATAAGAAACAATGAAAAATAAAATGAATTTACAAAGAAATATCTCATCTCCTATCGAAAGTTGCGAGCCAGTATTTAAAGAACTGAAGATTTTGCCATTGCCATGTTTGTATATAAAGGAAATCTGTTTATTTGTTAAAGGATATCCCAATTATTTTCAGCTCAACTCAATTCAGAAATTAACAAATCTAAGAGATATTCCAATAAAATTTATGTACCTTGGTATTGCCTCAATATTTATAAAAATAATGCATTTTATATGGATGAAATATAAAATTTACCAATAAATAAATTCGAAATTAAGATAAAATTGTGGCTTTTAGAAAAATACTATTATGACATAAAACAATATTTAAATAGTTAAAAATACTAATTTTTAAGACTGCAATATTAATTTTTAGTCCCTTTTACCGCATGACAAATGTTAATTTCTTAAATTAAATGATAAGTGGTGTACTCAGACCTTTATTTATTCCAATATTGTTTAAATTGATATTCAGTTTTCATTAGATATTGACAATTTTTATTGTATAAATATTCAATTGAAGTCATTATGGTTGCCTTAATTATTCTAATTGTGTAGTTTGATTGCATGATTCATTGTAATATAGTATATAATTACTGTAAGATCTTATGTAACTATATTCTTGCAAATATATGAAATGAAATGAAATTATTTCATTTCATTTCATTTATTTTGATATCACTATCTGATCGTTATTGATAGTTAATAAAGAAAGGAATAAAGGTAGCGACAAATTATATTTGTTCAGGATTCGCATGTACCTACACATGGAAAAATTACACGAACAGGATGTTGCCCAAAATTGTCGCTTATACACATAAGCAACATGTTAGTTAGGAATGCAAACAAAAATTTTCACTTCGGCGGAGTGATTAACCAAAATTGCCGGTAATGGAATATCCGTAGACCAAGAGCAACAAATCAATTACACATTAATTAATTTGATGTGCGATGTCTGTAAGGCCGGAGAGTTAGGCTGCCATGTTAATACAGAATAATCCATCCTTGAATCCGGAAACTTAGTCCAAGCAAGATGGTGCTACGGCTGAAATAATAGTACCTGATACTAGAAAAAAAGCACATCCAAAAATAGAACGTAGGGTTCTGTAGGGTGGTGCCATTCAAGTCACCGGATTTAAGCCTTTATATGTGTTTGTGTATAGGCTTTAGGCTACCAGAATATATTTCTGAATTTATTTTCTTATTGATTTTATCCACCAAACCGCAGTGGAACAGCGTGGATTCAGTTTTATAACTTTTCCTTAATAGGAGAAGAGGCCTTCGTTCAGCAGTGGGACATTTATGGGCTGTTACTTTTCTTAATATGTTTAAAAAAAATTTACATGTTTGGGTTCGTTCAAGTATTACGTAACGCAGTTTGGGTGGAGGGGAGGGTCTTGTAAAACGTTACGGTGCGTTATGGCGCCAGAAGGGGGTTACGTAACGACATAATTGTGATTTTTAGATGAAAATGGCCTCGAAAATTATTTTAGTGACCATTTTCACCTAAACATTTTGGTAAAATGTTACGTATCTAACGTCTAGGGGGAGGGGTACAGAACAACGATACGGTGCGTTACATGTGGGTGAGGGGGGGTCTAAAATCTTTCTAAAATTCTGTTACGTAATACTTGAACGACCCCTTTCGGCATTTGATCATTTCAGAGCCAAAATATTTAAATACATATTTATCCGCTGAAAATGCCCTGCCATTTTGGATCATTTTGGAGACCAAATAATTTGATACATAATTTCTCGCTTTTTGCGCCCACCTGTTTTAGGTACTATTTTACAATATTACAATATATATTAATTGCAGAGTGTAATGGATTCACAGTGATATTCAGCACTTAAATTAAAAATAATATTTTAAAACAAAGGTAACGGTAATTCTGTGATTTCGTAATTTTGATGTAGGCAGCGTCAATACAACGCTATTTAACTTTACTTTACTGGATTTATTGACTTAGAATAAGAGATATAGATTATAGCTAAGTTCAAGAAGTCGATATTCATGTATACATACATACATACAGCTAACTTAGCCAAGTAAACAAATAGAAACTCATCGAGCTTTGAATCTCATTCTATTGATTACATATTTGGTTCTAGTTAATCTTTAGTTCTTAACAACAATGTTAATATAATGTTAAATGTCAATTATTTATGAGGAACATTTGATATCCCTCGGATGTTATCATTTCCAAATAAGCAATTTTTTACCATTCAAACAATATTTGGTTTTCGCCCTCGCCTACGGATCGGGTGACAATTATACACCAGGGTGGAAATGTCCTGTTTTTTTCCTTTAGTTAATAATATATCTACTATTAATAACATAACACATGTTAAATAAATTACAAATAATCTACTACATGTGCGGTGTACAATAAAGTATATTTATCTTATCTTATATTTATCTTAGTTTTCAATATAAATTAAATAAATGAAAACAATATTCCATTTTCCTTCTTTTTGGACGAAAACAGAAAAATGCTCAAAATATCTGATAAAATTTAATATTATTACGCTTAACGAAGCACACCATCCTTCTGTCAGAGTGCATTAAATAATGGGTAAATAAAATTAAAATAAATTGAAGTTCATAATTGCATAAATTTTATATTGAATTTCGACGCTATCGGAAATACACGGAGTATTTGTGTATCGTCATTGTTGACAAACATTTTGGAAATTGAAGATGTGTATATCGGAGTATAATAAGTAGTACCCCGTTTGTGTTGTTTAGGAATATAGGTACATGTACATACTAAAACACTTTCTTTAATTTTAAAAAAGATTACACTCTTAGATATCCGTGTTACAATAGTTGGCATTAGATCATTTGGTATTTCGTACTAGCATCGTTTACTAATTCTACATGATCCGCATAAGTATTTGCTTGAGAAGATACTTCACAAAATGTAGTATCATGGCCATTCGTGTATTCAACGTTCGCAGATTTCACAGCTAAATTTTATTAAAACTTTTTCGTTCAGCACCGTTGGGCGTAAATTATAAGATAAATTAAATAGCCTAATTTATTAATAAAAGTTATATACCGACTGGCAACTGAACTGTTAAGCATAATCACTGTAATAGGATTTCATACCATATGTTTCCTTATTTTTTACTAAATACAATGTTTACAACAAATGTATTTTAATTTACACATTGTAAGATAACCTTGTTTTTAGGGTTCCGTAGTCAAAAGGGAACCCTTATAGTTTCGCCATGTCCGTCTGTCTGTCTGTCCGCGGCTTTGCTGTGAGACCCTCAATACTAGAAAGCTGTAATTCGGTATCAGTATACATATGAATTAAGCGGAGAAAATCGTACGATAAAATTAAAAAAAAATTTTTTTTTCGAGGTGTCTTCCCTATGTGTAAAGTGAGATTTTTTTTTTCACATTTATCCCATGTTCGTTGGATAGGTCTTTTAAAAATATTGTAAGTAGGTGTGGGAAAACTATTTTTCCGAACGAGGAACGGATTCTAAAATTTTTCTTAGAGTCAAGTATCCCCCCCTCTACCTACTAAACTGTGGCTTCTAAAAATGTGAAAAATCATGATAGTAGTACATATAATTAATTTAAAAGGAAAATTTTCACGGTTACCTGGGCTTCTATAGTTATCGAGTTATAGCCGATGAAAGTAAAATGAAATATTTCGCTCAAAGTTCATTGAAAATTGTGAAGATAAACATGTTAATTGTTAAGAAATAAGTTAATTTTACTTTTAACTATTATATTGATCTATCATATTGATTGAATGATCGCATACGTATTATGATGAAAACTACGAAACCCTTCATGCGCGTGGCTCGACACGCACTTGGCCAATTATTGCTTTAAAAAATGTAAACACATGAAAAAACATGTACTTATTTGTTATATTAAAAGTTATCACAACCCGGCCAGGAGGTGCTGCTGGTTTACAGTCGAGAAAAAGAGAGAGTACTTACCAAAGGCATCCGTGTCGTTCATGAAAATGTGTCCAAAGTAGTCATTTATTTGTGAGGCATTTATGTACCACTCTGAATTATTATCTTGAATGAATGTTGTAGCGCTGTAACAATTTTGTTTTCTTAATTTTTGACATATAAATGAAAATAAATACTTATTTAATATACTATTTCTACACCTTGAGAACTTCCTTTATCTGAAGTCGATTAAATTTTGTATATTACCTGAATTAAATCAGCTAAAATGGACAGATTGTTATTTTAACACCTATAGCGACATGATTGAAAATTATATTTAATACAGAGCTATTATTATCTAGACACACGATGGTATGTCAAGTTCCAGCTAGCAGATCTGACAAGGAGAGCTGGATGTAACATTACACGAACTATTTGGAACCTTTTGACTCCTTTTTAACTCGAAAATTTGTCTCGAATATTGAAACAAGCAAGATATGTACCTACCTGACTACTTGTCTAAATTTTATAAACACACCTAAAATGGTCGCTAAACCAGGGCCTGGTTACCACTTAACACCAAAGCACTCGTCAAGATTAATCATAAGAGCCTATAATGGGCTTGTATTGTTTAATTACCCCGTGTCTATGGTCGACTCCTGACTACTATTTGAATAAATATATTTTTCTTTCTTTCTTTCATCATCCAGCTATGGTTACTAAGGCGATATATAAGGAGTAAACGTGGGGTTATATGGTTTAATTAAGAAAAAAGATTAAGAATAAGAAACATTTATTGGTTAAAGTGCACTACACACAAACACAATATTATTTACAAATGGGTAACAGTAGAAACAAAAAAAAAAAAACATTTTAAACTAAATTTACAACAACATTACCTTAAATTAAATAAAGAAAAAATAAACAATGTTGTACTGTAGTGCAATCACACCAAATGGAGATCCGCTCAGTAACGGAAGAAGCCTCAGTAATGTCTCTATACTGATTTTTGCAGCGGTCTCCAGAAGGTGTGTACTGACAGCTGTGACGATCAACAGACATTCAACAAAGATGGTAAAAAAAAATAAATCTTTATTTAATTTTTTTACCATCTTTGTTGATTGTCTGTTGTCTGTATTTAAATAAAGATTTAATTTTTTTTACCATCTTTGTTGAATGTCTAAACACAATAAATCACAACAAATAAAACTCTCACACAAAGATGGTTTGTGTGAGAGTTTTTTAATTAATAAAACATAGGATAATAATCAAGAATGCAAATTAAATCTTTACACAATAAATAAAACAACAAGTAAAAATAAAAAAAGCTATCATAAAATACTGGAAAAATAATTAAATCTGCGGGATGCTGGGAGAGGGTACATACGACGTGAGAGTTCCTATTATCGAGTTCCCATGACTTGATTCTGCATCAAACTAAGATCAGTCGCTAGTAACTACCCAATATCATTATATGTAAGTACTCCTCCCGAAAAATCATAAGATCTCTATCTCGATGGGGTTGTGATAAATATTTATTAACCGAGTTACAAGGGCCTTGATAGATACTGTGCCGACACTGTGACGTCTGTACTAAGTGGAGAACAGGCTTGCGTTTCACTCTTCAAAGTAAAAACTCAAAATAAATTATATTTTAAGTTGTTTATATAATATATTATGTGTTGTCATAACCAAGGCAATTGATAAAGTTTTTTATGAATTACCTTAGATTGGTTATTGGTTGGTATTGAAACTTCGAAAATTGTAGGCACACCTATTGCAATCTCTGTATACTCGTATTTTGAAGAAGCTTGGTCATTAATTTGCTTACTGCAACAGGCATAGACTTCAAAATGTTATAGAAAATAATATATTATTTTTGGGTTTTTTGGTTTACGTTTAAAGTATTTATTTCTAAATTCGGTAAAATGTTTCATTCCGGCAGTTTAATAGGTTAATTCTTACTGATCCCTTGTAATGAATCATCTGAACAATCAAAGATTATTTGAATAAACTTAAATACATTAAGAGTTTAAGAATTATGTTTGTACTATAAGACAAAAAAAATGACTAAGAGCGAGTTGGATTACGATGGTTCCGTAAAAACTTTTAAAAATTATTTTAGAATGTTACAGCAACTTTAAAATACTTTTTTTCTGTGATGCAGAAATGAAATGTTTTCGGATTTCTTATCATTTATCGATTTTGATTTCCTTGTCGGTGTTGTATAGCACGAATTTTGCGGCACGCGTCTTCTTTTTTAAGTTAACTAAGAAGTTTGATTTTTTTACAGCTTCAAGGGAATGTAGATCTGAATAGATGTTTTTTTATTTCAATTTCATACTTTAAACCTTAATATTACTTCGTACCTTAATATTGTATTACTTCAAAAGATTTTATTTAAAGGTTTTATTTAGCTTGTCTTGTATTTAATACCTATATATACATAATTACAATTTACGAATGAAAACAAATTTAATTGGATCTGATATTTTATTAATCATTAACGAGAAGTTTAATACTTCGTTTAATTTAAATCTAATAATAATAAAGGACACTTGAAATCTTCGCTAAGTTTGCTAAAATAATAGCTAAATGTCGCGTTCTCGTAAAGTCGCTAAAATTAAACATTAATTGCGATTTTATTTATTGTAACCTTTTGTATTTTATGTGTCAAAACATAAAATCTTTAAGCAAAAATATTAAAAATACAGCTTATATCTTTTCAGTGTACAATTGGTTTTATAGAGATAAGATAAAAGTGCAAAGAATATTATTTACCAAAGATTGCCGACTTCTTCGTTTTAGTTTACAAGTACTATTGAAGCAAAGTTTTTGCAGTCTTTAATATACAGGTAATTTAAAATAGCCTTTTTGCATTTACCTATTACCATTGCTGCGATTTCGACGTGCAGATAAACAGTTCGAAGATTATGTATTAAGCATTTTTATAAATTACTAGCTGTTTTTATTTTACCCGAGGAACCCTAATCCCATTTTGAAAATAGTAGTAGCCTATTTTACTCCTTGGAACATCAGCTATTTTGTCAGTGAAGGCCCCGTTAACATCGTTCCAGTCGTTCCGGATATTACTCTGTACTCAGAACAAATAGACAGACAGACATTGAAACTTAAAAAAAATGGTTGTTTTACTATGAGTATCGTGCAAAAATTCATGTCGTCACTGGAAATTTTTTGACTGAAAGAATGATGTAAAGAAAAAAACTTTTATTTTATAAGATTATAATTATTATTGATGTACTTATTTACTCCACAACTCAGCATTTGTTTTACGAAATTCAAAAATTTTAAAAATGAAATCTATGTACGTAATATGACCGTCACATAGAATCGCTGGCCAGCACAAGTACTACCTCTAAAACTCGCGCCAATGCGTTTGTGTAATTAAATTAATTAAAATGTATTAAATAAACATTCATATTTTAGTTTTGTTAAAATTTTTTAATCAGTTACTATTTACAACAAAAAACTTAAAATAGCTACTTCATAACATAAAGATTTGGTTGCTTGTTATCGGTAGTAATTTTTTTCCTTTCACTTTTTTAATGTGTCAAAACGGCCATCATAGCTTGTCGCTAAAATAAAGTGTCGCAAAAGCTTTAGTACTTATGGTTTTCCAGTGACACTATGCACTTAGAAAAAAGCTTTTATTTTGATATTACAAAGAGGCACTTCTTTTTTATTTCAAAACTAGGTGATGCCCGCGGCGTTGCACGCGTTTATATCGGTTTCGGGTATAAATATACAGACGTATTTTAATTATTATTAAAATAAGTATTTATATGAGCAAGATCACGTCAACTGGACCCCTCATTTACCACTTGGTCATGAAACTTTGATCTGATATATTTTTTAATAGTA